>PVHY01017877.1:0-30419 GCA_004024945.1 Uropsilus gracilis
AGGGAGGGAGGGAAAGTATACCTGAGACCCACAGAGAACTTGAAGGCAGCTAATTTTATGGCCAGATTCCCACTGCCACAGTCACTGGGCTGTTCCTGAATTTATCCCTGGGAGTAGAAAGCTTAATTTTCCCAGTCACTTGTGGCAAGACTTCCCTTGCAACTGTCACCAGGTTGCTAGGTGTCTCTGTGTGAGAGAACGCTTTCTCAAGGCAACTAGGAAAAGAGAACTCTTCCCCAGTGTCTTGTTTTCAGCTGCCTCCCAATAGATCCAGCCTTTGTGGTTGCTGACTTTTCCAATGGTATTAGCTTCAGAACTCTGCCAATCTAAGGAAACAAAGTCTTCCATTCTGAGGTTGGGGTTAGAAACACCTAGACTAGGTTGTTTCCTTCTTTTAGGTAGAAATCATCAGAGATCTGCTGCAGTTGTTTTTCCTCCAACCCCCTTTTTTCTAACCAGTTTACTTCCCCTCTCTACCACCCAGAGTTCCTTTTTGGTTGTCATTTGCCTAATTTTCAGGTTTATACCTGTTCTTAGTAGGGAGGAACAGGAAGAATTATGTGGTCACTTAAGGTTTTGAACCTGAAACCTCCAATATCCCTTGGGAAAGAGTTAGAAAAGATGTAAAGTCTTGAGCTTCAAATTTGAAGAAAGAAAAGTTTATTGGCTAAATAATAATACAGATAATTATGGAAGAATGATTGTTGAGCTCTGGGGTCCTCACTTAAGAAGAAATGTTTTAAATGAAAATCTCTCTGAACTGTGAGCAGATAGCTGAAAAGCAGCCAAGTAGACGATGCAGAAAGAATTTTCTAAAGCAGAGTCCCGAGCATGTTTATGCCAGGGCCAAGTCATGCCAAGAGAGTGCCAGGTGACCCACAAGGTGTTTGATAACTTAATAACCAAAGAAAGTTGGAAAAATAACAATTATAAATCTGGAACCTTGAGAAGTCATGATCAGAGTTTCCAATGGTACCCTAAAATGGCTAAATAGAGGAGGTTATCTGAACTTCAGAAGCAGCACCACTAAGTCCCATGGCCCCAGAAAAGCCCCACACCTTCCCTAGGCTTCTGAGAAAGAAAGGAGGTTCACTTGGGATAAAGAGTCATAAACGCTAGGATAGAGTTTGCTCTGATGCTGTGTATTCATCCCAACTGCACCAGATGGAAACATGAACACCTCAGCAGATACTAAATGAAGCATTTGGAGCTCTGCATTTCTGTGGACAAGAATCTACACCTCAGGTTAATCTCCTGACATCCAATGCCTTGGATCGACTTCTCTGCACACATAACATTTCCTCTGCATTGAGACTCCATTACAGGAAGAAGTGATAGGAAGGTAATCTTAATTTGATGGAACAGCACTAAAGTTATTTAAAAGCAAACCTGAATTTACTAATTTTACATAGAATTGCCCAGATTCTGTTTCTCTGCCATCAGATCAAACAGTTGCTTACAATGTAATTATAGACCAGATCTAATCTTCCTCTTCACATGCAATGTCTGTGAGCTTCCTAATTGTTTCTGTACAACAAAATGTTTAGAGAGTAAACATAAACTAGCAGTAGCAAATATACACATATACTCATAATTTCCCCCACTATAAAGTCCAGTCAATTATAGAAAGTAGCTCTGAGTCTCCATATATCTCAAACAACACATATTCTGCATGGTTTTACTGCTTTCCCAATGTGTGATGATAATACATAATATTCTGTATGCAATTTCCCTCACACAGACTAACACCTGTTTTCTCTTCCTCACTTTCCAAGGTTTGATAATTATAAACACAACTTTAAAAAAGTCATACAGTAGATTTTCTAAAATGAAAAAAAAATACTCTGAACATATAAGAAAAATAATCAAGTAAATTTTGATAGGTTGTGAATTATTGTCAGTTACGAAACATCAGGATTTCAAAATATATTTAACAGTGAAAAAACAGGTTACATCAATGTGAAATATTCTAGAATATTAAGCCTGAGATATGCTGTGTATAGCCATAAACTGCTGCTTTTCACTTTGAAGATAGTTATACCTTATATTTGTCTATATCAAGTATATTTTTCTTCACCTGCACATTGTTGGGAACAGACTAACCAAAATAACTCCATTTTGTTGAAAACCTCCACTTTGAGAACAGTGTCCTCTCCCTGCCCTCGGTGGAAAATACCCACTACAGATGGTTGGTCCAATATCCTGTTTCTGCCTCACTTTATTCCTGGTTGTTACTGACAACAGCATTGTCCACCTGATAGATGATGGATGCCAGCATTGTCCACCTGATACGATGGATGTCAGCATTATTGGAAACCTATAGCTATGGGAACATGGGAATGTGTCCTGTAGTTATGGGAACATGTCCTACACCTGCTTGCTTGCTTCACAATGGGGGAGTTGTGGTGGTTTTGCCCTATAAAAGGTTTTAGCAGAGACTGCTTGGGGTCTCTTGCCTAGTTAGTTTGGGGTGCACCAGTAATAAATCTGTAACTTTGAACTTCAGAGTCTTGTATCTTGTTGAGTGACCCACAAGTCACAACACATAAAAGTCACCTTTCACTAAAGTTTTCTCTGATTATTGGTAGAATGAATAAAAATTCCCTCCCTTGTGCTTTATCTACACAGTAATATTTCACTACACTTCTGACATTTTCTTGGTTCTAATCATGCTTTTTTACTTATTGTTTTATTGCTAACCACTAGCTTTAAGATAATACACAAGCATTGCTCCATCCCTGGTTGTTGGATGCATAAAAGAGACAGACAGGGCCTTGTTTGTATATAATTACTCAAAACAATTCTCTGGGTTAATTGAGGGACTCGCATTTTAAATGAAAATAGTGATTGATAAACATGAAAAACAAAGAAGAAACAAAGAGAAAGAAAAATTGACATTGATTTCAGGATTCACGCAAATTTATTGAACATTCATAAAATGAAAGCTTTAGAAAATGCCATGGAAACTCTGAACTTATATGAAGGAGGATATCTTTCCTTCTTGGCTCTGTCAAGAGGTCAATTGATCAATTAGAGAACAGTTACTCCAGCAATTTATCTTAAAACTGCTGTTGTCAGCAAGTTGCTTGATTAGCATAAAAGCTACAAGACTACATTTTACTTGAATTATTTTTCCTTTGTTAATTTTCTGCAGGGGAAGAAATTAGTAAAAATTAAGAACAAATTGTGAAAAAGGACAAAATATGAATCTATTATTGAAACTCCAAATATCATTAATTCATGTTGTGAATAAGGAATTCAAATAGAAATATTTTATTAATGTTTCATTTTAAAACTCTAATTGTAAATCTGTACCTGGACTAATTTGATAAGCATAGTCTGGAACAATTCAGGTGTTCAATATGTATTGCTATCAGCTAGTTTAAACTCTCTTTGTGGTCATTACTAGTTTTCATATCTGCTGGTATGGAACTCCATCATGCTTATAAAAATCTTGTTTGAATCTTTTGGTCTCTATGATGAAAATTAGGCACGATTGATGTATTATGTAGATTGAATTAACAGAACAGTTGGCAAAGCATTAAGGGTTAACAACCCCTTCTCACACCCAAATCCCCAGTACAAGTCCATCAAATAGAGAGATTCACTATCAATTTGGGTAGGTGACTAGAGGGTCCCTGAGCCCTCAGTGGGTTTTACAGAGTTTATTGCACTCAGGGAACCAGATACACATGCACACCAGGCAAGAAGGCCAAGCCAATTGTATGGCAAGCAGGCAGACTAGGCAGGTAGGCAAGGCAGTGGGGTCAGGAAGTAACAGAATTCCCCAACTCCCCAGCAAAGTCTTTATGCTCTTTCTCTGGTCTCTCACTTTGGTGTTATCGCTCTAGACTCTTCTGTAGTTGCTCCACTCTTAGCAGTTGCTAGTAGTTGATTGCAGTAGTAGTGCTGGCACTGCTTTCAGCCCTGCTTTTGACTAAGGTGTGCACACTTACCCATACACATCCCCATGCTCTTTGGCCCAGGTGTCTAGAATTAATGGGGAAAATACTCCGTGCCTACCCTCCTAAGTGCCCACACTCCCAAGTTGTATTAACAAGATCAAGGCTTCCGATGGTAATCACAGGCTAATGGCATAAAAAGCCTGATTAACTTGTTTACCCTATACCCTATGCAAATTAAGTTTTGCTCAAACGTATCTAACCAATATTGTGAAGCACCCACACTCTAGCATCTTAGGAGAAGTCTGAAACAGAAGAACCAATATCCTACAACATGTAGAGCTAGAATTTATTTCTGCTTTACAGAATGCCCTTCCAGTTCTTTCTGCTAAATTATACTTTAAAATCATCTCTGAAGAATGAGACCCAGCAACACCTATACTGGAATACAAGTTTAGCCTCCAGACAGATGTCCTATTGCAATTGCACTGTTTTAAATCATCAGCTCTGAATTGCGTTAAATGTTAGCTTCCTGCTGCCTCCACTAAAGTAATAGAATCATAAACCTGGAGCTTCAGCCATCATGTTAGTAGGAGCAGTTGCACCTTTCAAGGAATACTCTATGCATTTGTGATTGCTTTACTTTGGTTACTATAATTACTGGGTGCTGGCCAGTAACTACCTCTGACTAGAAGTCGGAGATGCTAGATGTCCTACAAAGTGTGTGTCAACTGCCAAAATAAAGACTTATGTCACATGTTATGTGGTTTCCACAAGCCCCTTGAAGATCAGATTCTCAAACTTTAGCCTACATCAAAATCACCAGGAGGGTTTCTTAAAACAGAGAGTACAGTTTCTGATTCAGTGGGCATAGGATGAGGCCAGAGAATCTGCATTTCTAGCAAGTTCCCAGTCAATGCTACTGCTGCTGACTCAGGGAGCACACTTTAAGAACTGTGCCTCTATATAGATACTTGTGAATATGGAAAATCTGTTTGTAGTTATCTGGCCTGGAATTTATCTCTTTTATGTATACAAGCCAAGCTACTTTTGCATGGCTTCCACAAACACCAGGCTCTCAACTGACATTTCATTCAATGTTGTGTTGTTATAACATTGATGATACAAAAGTAATTATGGCTGGAATTGATGAAAACAAAGTTATTTGTGGGCTTGCTTATGCTACAGGTCTTTTTACTTAATATTTTTAAGAAACTGTCATGACATTAAGTGAAGACTTACTGTGCACTGAATATTTTCATCTGCCTACTACAATAGCTTATGAGAACAAATTTAAAAGTTATTTTGTTCAGTCTTGAATGAGAGTTGTTTAACATTTCAGAAATCATGTCACCAAAAATAAGTCATTACAGTGCCAATACAACCACTAGCACCATACCTCTGTGTGCCTGCATTTATAATTTCACAGAGGAGATTTGAAACCTTTTTAACAAGTGTAGAATCAAAATTTATTACATTATTAAAGAGATGAAAATTAGTAATTTCTATATTCCATTAAATGTCATTTAAAAATGCATGTACCCTATAACAGCATATACATACCAATTACATATTGAAATCATTCATTTCTTTAAAGAATGCTAGTGGTTTTCAGTCTGATTCTGATAGTGTTGTTGAAGCCCTAGCACGTAATTTCTCTACTTCCTCTTCATTACTGCTTTATTTTCCAGACTAATTTCCATTCCCCACTAAAGATCAAAGACTATCATTTCTAAGATCCTTTCAAGCATTTCAGACACCCACGGAAGGATTTCAAAGTAGGGCATACTTCTTCTATCACTAACTTTTCTCATATCATACAATAAAGAATTATTTTGATACAGCACTTATAAACTGGACCAACTTCACTTGCAATTATGAATGTTCTCCCTCACTTTATGAACTTCTTCACCTCTAGCTTGTTTTGGTATATTCACCTATTCTCAGTTTAGTTGTCTTTTATTCTTGCCTTGTACAATAGTTTAAACTATTTTCATTGATTCTAAAATTATTTTTCTTATTTTAAATGCATGTTTCTCTTATTTTCCTATACTTCCAGCAAATGACTTCTGAACAGAAGTCATTTATATCAAATAAATCCAAAAAATTGTAAGAATATACAATTTTCTGGCCATTATGGTGTCTTTCTGTGTGGCCACACTGAAATATTTGCCTACTGAAAAATTCTTATTATTTTATGAGTGATTTTTTTAATTCATTTTTATGTACAGTTACAAATTACATTAAATGGTACGCATTTCTTACTGGTAATTCTATGTGTAGCAGGTTATTTATACATAAATTTTATTTCAGTATAATAAAGAGGACATTCAAATGTTTGTTATACAAGGGAATTCTGTGACTGATGTTGGCATGATAAGAACCTCTAATCTAGCTTGGTCTAGTCAATTTTCTATTGTGGAGATGGGAACTCCTGGTGAAAAACTTAAATATATTTACCTCCCAAGCCCACAGCTATTAGAGAAAATGACTCTTCTGAGCTCTGAATATACCAATTTCAAATCCAATGATTCTACAACTAGAATAAAATAATGTAGTTGTTTTTATCCTTTCCCCTATTTCAACATAGAAGACATGCAGTTGAGTAAAGAGAGCTATGAAATTTCTGGTCATATTTCTCATGTCTTCAGGTATAATTTTTTATAAATTCCACTTACTGGTTTTCTTCATCTAAAATCTATAAATCCACAGTTTCTTGTTTGAGCTACAGAAATTGTGTTGTAGATGATCCCTTTTTCATTAAAGCATACCTTTGCTCTGCCTTCAAATGCTAAGAAATTGGTTCAGGCAGCATTTTGAAAGGGATACATTTCTCAGGAAAAGGCAAAGAAATGGAGGCAATCATCTTCAACTGACAGCAAAGAGTGGTGAGCTCAGAAAGGCTGAGAACTTAATCAATACTGAATCAGACTAAGCACAATGAAGTACCAGATTATTAGAGAACAGCCTTCAAAAGTGCAATACTTACAATCCAGGAGGAGCCTGGGCACTTTGAAAGCCTGGCTCAGCATTTATTAAGCACTCCCACTGCACACATCATGGATTGCTGAGAGTTGGTCAAAGTTTACTACCATAGGATGCAATAACTGAGTATGTCTTTCTAAGTGACCTAGAAAATGAATCATTTTCAGGAGCTTATGTATTTTAAACGTAATACCCTACCTAGCCTTTCACAGAATCAATGCCACTACGTTGGTTTTATTGCTGTTATTGTTGTTATTATTATTGTTTTATGGCTATAGTTTTGTTGTTTATTGACCTATTTTACTCTCACAGCAATAGGACCATTATAAAGACTAATGGGAAATTAGTGCAGGAAAAGACTTTAATTATTCTGAGAAACCATAGAAATGAGTTTTCTTCTCCATGATCCGAAAAAAATGTAGCATATCTCATCTCTGATTTCAGCTTTTCTACCAGAAAATAGAGCCCAATTTGGAATAAAACTATCAGAAATAATTGGTCCTCATTGTAGGGACTACTGTCTTTTATTTCTCACTCTTCTAATATTTTACTACTTTATTATAACTTAATCAAATTATGGTAGCAGTTTATCTTAGATTCTTTATTGAATGATATCAAGGGTAGTCAAATAGCCTTGAATAAATAGAAGCATAATGATTTCCCCGGTGGGCCACCATTTTGTATTAGGGACCTGCTGCACTCTCTTAAAGGTTGAAGGATTGTGAACAGCTTTACCCAACTGCCCAACTTCCACCTCAGCAATGGTACCTGGTGGCTGGGTAGTAGCGGGTTTCCTGCCTCACTGTTCCAGTTCGTGCCAGCTGTGACCAACACAGGCCCTTTGAAAGCAGCAGAAACACAGGCTCTTCACCTGCCCTCAGTGTTAGCAACCTGCTGGCACTCAGGCAGTTAGCAGTGGCTGTAACAGTGGGAAGTGGAATTTCACTCTGCCATGCCACTCCATCCCGAAAATTGTAATCCCACTGTGGCTGCAGTGGCAAGGGCACCTCAAACTAGAGCAAGCCCTAGCCATAGAAGCTAAACCCAAGCCTCCAGGCTTCTGTCCCCAAGGCCACAGCATGAATATGGAATAATGAAATAGAATATCCTTAAATGAAACATTCAGAAAGGGTAACTAAGAAAGAAACATTAGGTAACAGAATAGCTTATTTTTAATGAAGAAACTCCTTAGAATGAAATTACAATAAATTGTCACAGTCAAGTAAGAGGTGTTGGCATGAGAGATTCAGTCGTGAATATCTGGGCGGATTGAATTACTTGATGGGAAGAGTGAAGAAATTGTGAAAATAGGGTAGGGAAAGAAGTGATAGGTTTTAGTTGGAACGCATTATATTGACATGCATCTTAAGTATCTAAGGAGATGTCTAGTAGTTTGTTAGATAAATAAGCCCATTTTTCTGTAGGAAGTAAAGATATACATTCTGGAGTAAATGGATGTACATTTTTTTAAATGCTTAATAATAAATGTTGACACCTAGGGTGAGAGTGAAAAAAAAAGTATTTAGGGGTCAAGGGGCCTTACTTCTCTGTGTCATCTCCTTCTTCTATCCTTCTCTCCTATAAGCAAGGAAAAAATATAAAGAAATATGTACCCCATCAGGTCCTAGGATTGTGATTAAGTGGATGATCATTGCTCATCACCCTGCTATTGGTTATGCAAATTAAGATAATTGATTCAATGGAGAATTTGCTTGATAATAGATTGGGATCTTATACCTGGGATTTTTCATTGTTTTTGTTTTGTTGTGTTTGGTTTTAGTTTTTATATTCACTTTTTGCCTTCTGTTATTGGAAGGGGAAGGGGAAAGGCAGGCTTTTTTTTTTTTTTTTTTTTACTAAAAATCCTTTTGCCAGCTTTTCCTAACTCAGAGAAAAAGTTTTACCTTTCAAAAGGGTTGAGTGTCTTTATTAACCATTAAGCTTCAACACAGGCTAGTTACCTTTGTCATCTAAATATCTCTTGCTTGTTTGCCCCAGGTCCTTCTCTCCCAAAAATAGAAGAAACACACACACACACACAAAACTTTATAACTAACACTTTAAGCGTATGTTACTGCCTGCAGCTCGTGCTATGTAATTCAAAGCCAGATCAAACTCTTAAAGTGGCCAAACTATTTATTACTAAGTAAGAACGTGATTAACTTGTACTACAAGATAAGCTTGTAAAACCCTGGTTGCCCTATTACATGTGCTACAAAATAAACGTGAAAAATCCAGTTACCCCTCTGCATGTCTGCAACTGTCATTTTAGTTTTGAGTCACCTCACTATATGTTCACTTAGAGCCCAAAAGCATGTGTTCTAAAACGGCATCTTTCTTATCCTCCTTTAGCGTCTGCTCTGGCTTTCTCCAAACACAAGGTCCAAAACGTGGTGTTCTTCTACTTTCAGGGTCCCTCTCAACTTTAGGCAGTGGAAAAACTCTTAGATACAGGAACCAACACCAGGTCCATTATCTTAGGCCTAGCTCATGGTATCTTCAAAAACATCTGAGTCAAACTAATAAGACAAGCTCCAACACAAAGTTCATATCTCTAAACTCTTTAGATTCCTTCCCACACACACTCACCTCATGCATGCTAAGGCCATGAGTTCACCAGCCCAGGCCAAAAGCCACAGGTCCCAGACTGCCCTGGCCATTATGATAGTGCTCACATCCTCCTCCAAAATGGCTGAATCAATCCTTTCTGCCTCTTCTCAGTCTCATTTATATCTTTCCTTCTTGTTTTTCCTGCTCTTCCTGGAATGAGACTTATCAATCACCTAACATCACAAAAGTCTTGTTTTTTCTTTCTCCTCCCCTTTTATCCTTCTGAAAGAAAATGATGAATTCTAATGAAGATAAGAAGCTCAAACTTTTCTCATCTAGGCCTGAAACAATCAAGTCAGCAAGTGAAACCTCCATAATATTACCATATCTTTCTTGAAATTTACAGTTCTAAAGAAAAAGGGAAGTAGCTCATATTTCCTAGCTACAAAATGTTACTTATCAATGCACAACATCAGCTGTGTTAATGGTAACTACCCTCTGAAACTTCCATTCATTTGAACTGGGAAAATACAAGAATGCATAGTTTTAATTTTCCCACTATTGCCACCATTGACATTGAGAAAAATAAACAAAGATCATATAGTCAGAAAAGGCAACAAAGGAAAGGTGTTGCAATAAGACAAAGGAACTAGAAGAAAATAGATTTACATAGAGTTCGCAATAATAGCAATATGTTCTCCTATGCTTTTCCTACAGTAGAAATTAGGGTGCAGGCATCTGGTGTGTCCCAATGTTCCAGGCATCATGCAGATACTGAGACAGAGGGAAATAACCTACATCAAACTTACATTATATTCCAGTTTACCGTGTATCCTATTTTCTTTCTATAACTTTCAGAACAGTAGAAAATTTTCTTGGTCTCCTTTTATCAGGTACAGCAATTAAGGCTGAATTGTTCTGCAACACATACACACAAAAGGGGAAGGACTGGTATAAATTTTGTATAAGAGCTAGTTCTAAAGGTTGAGTGAGTGAATGGTGTGTTTGTATGTGTGTGTAACATGAAGATACAATCGGAAATGATATTATAAATTCCTTTTTTCATACAATTAAACAGATTTTCAAGTTATAGCCACAGTCGGTATAAACTAAAATCCATAGCTATTTAAAATAAGCCCAGAAGATTGAAGCATGTGTTGCTTTTTACCTTTTTTGAAGATATCAGAAGAGTTTCATTCACATCTTCAAAAAATGTTAAATGAGACTATGTGCCAAATTAATTATTGAAGGGGGGTAAAAAAGAGAACAGCTTTAGAAAATTAAGAGATAGAATAAAACCCTGTTCCATAAAGAGGTCCCCATACAATTAGTTTTAGTACATCACCTGACTGTGTGACTGAAGTAGACTTTTAATAGAGATGCAAAACAGGAATCTGGACGAGTTCTGAGATAATGGCTAAGTATTCAGTTGGGAAGGATATTAAGTACTCTGGTTTATTACAGTCTGTTTATTGCATTTTGAATACCTTAAAATGACAATTTAATGTAGCTGAAATTATAAGGAGTGAATTTTCTGCCAGCAACTTTTTAGCAAAAACCTATGAGATATAACCAGAGATCAGAGGTTAAGTCTTTATTACTTTTATGGAAACAAGAATGAATTTCTAGAAATGAAAGCACAACTCTGTGAAGAGTTTTATGTTTGTTTTCAGTAGACTTTTCACTTCCAAGCCATGACTCACATTTAAGAGTTTCCCACTCCAAGGCAGACCCTTGAGGCAGAGTTTTAAATCACAAACTTAAGAAACCATTGATTTGTTGAAACTTTTGAAGCATAAATATAACCTTTGCATGACTTTAGGCAGGGTGGGGAAACACTGATCAATCAAGAAACACCATTTACTCAATAAAGGGTGAGTGAAAATTCTCCACTAGAAATCATTGTCAAGAAAAAAACAATCATATGATGAGGTGGTTTCATATTTATTTTTAGAAAAATAAACAAAATATTAGATTTCCTAACTTCTAAATATAAAAATAAGAAGCATAATTCCTGCCTTTTAACTCTCATTGCTTTGGGATGATTCAACCAAAAATTTATGAGTTAGTCATATTTAATGGAAGTGAGAAACAGATGCAGAAGAAAGAGATGACATAAATCAGAGAATAAAGAGGGAGAGAGAAGAGAGTGCAAATGACAAGCAAGAAGGAGAAAAAGAAAGAGAACCACATTCTTACAAACACAAAAGAACATTTTTATCATTCAAATTAGGTTTTGTAGGGGACAATAGAAAAACAATCACAGCAACTTTACCAAAGCAGATATTTATTTCTCTCATATCAAAATCTGAGCAGGCAGGTCAGCACTAGCACTGGAAGCCCCACAATCATCTTTGGCTCCTGCTCATTTCATCCTGTTGCCCTGCCCACCACAACATACAACTACCCTACTCCAAGATAGGTACTGGTGTGCTCCTTCAGTATGTCAAATCTAAACATTTGTTGGGGGTAAGGAGTAAAGAAAACATGTGCTCTTTCATTAGTCAAGTTGTCTCAAATTTGAGCATTTTGTTAATCAAGTGATTAAGCCTAGAACTAAAGGAGTTCAGGAAATGTAAGCCTGAAACTGGAATTCCTTTGCTAAGAGGAAACAATGACTATTTCTATGGATAGTTAATATTTATTTCCATCAAAACTCATCATTTTGTCAGGGATCATGGGAAATGGGAATTTTAAAACTTAAAATAAACTAGTACTCTTCAACTCCTCTGCACAATTAGATTAAATATTTTAGAAAAGAATCTCTTGAAATATTTCTTCAGATGTGCAAAGAAATTTCTTGAGATTTTAAAATCTACTTTGAGGCTTTTCCATTACTCAGTTGATTATGTCTGCTCATATATTTAATGTTATCTCTTTTCCTCCCACAATTTACCGCTATACTTTGTCAGTGTGACTATCTAAAATTTCACTTATTTTTCAATAGTAATAATAATAATAATAATAGCAACAATTAAATTTGTATTCTTCTGTGAAAGAGAATATGCAAAAAAAAAATAATAAGGAAAAAGCCATCATTTTGATCGACAAATACTAATTTAGAATTAAGAAAATTAAGTTATTCCTGGCATTGGGAATAACTAAAATTTGTGTTGAAAAAAGATACACAAGAATAGCACTTATATAGTATTGATCAATATTGGAAGACATAATCAAATTCTGATGAACAGAATGTGAGTTGCAAGGTTAGGTCATAATAGGTAACAGTTTGTACCTGGCTTTCCTTTTCCTAGGAAATGAGCATCTGGAGTCCCAGGCTAGCCATGTCACCATGCTAGAGATTTTTGAGATGTTCATATGGAAACAGAGCAATAGGTCAAAACGTCCCAGTAATGGGTGAGGCAATGACAGAGAATCCTGACACACCCATTTCCTCTTCCAAAAATAAGTATTATTTAAAGTGGGATAGTGATAAAGTTTATTGAATCCTTGATTTCTTACCTAGTCCTGCTGATATGTATAGTCAAAAAATATTTAATAATAATTGATTCATCGCTGAAAAATTTGACATACAAGGTCAAAAGTTGATGACGTAAAAAACACATGTGATATATTTATTTCTCTTCAAAACAGAAAAACAAAATATTTCATTGAATGAACAAAGCTTTTTGAGGTTTTGGGGTTTTTATAACAAATCCTTAGTCTCTTTTGGAGGGAAAAGAAATACCACATTTAGATATGTCTATGCAGTGAAAATAATGTGTAGCTACAAAGTCCATGTTTCATGGATATTTTATTTAAACTCCAAAGAACTTTCCATAGAATTAAAGATGAAGAACTGAAGTTCAGAGAGACTGAGTGGATCTATCTAAGCATCACTTTCTCTATCACCACTCCAACTGGGTCGTCTCTCCTTTTTAAGTATTTATAGCACCATGTTCCTTCCCTTCATACTGCTTATAACATTTACAACACATCTTTCTGTTTCTGTTCACTTTCTGGAGTTCATAAAAATGCTCTCCAATAACTCCCAAATGCTAGTTCAAGCAGTTGGTGGTATTTTACGGGTGATTTAATGAAGTTATACTTTCTAATAGTGATGAAATTAATATCCAAAAAGAAAAAAAACCACAAAATCATTAAAGTGAATCTGGATTTCCAAATCCCCTAACTTATTGAATTTTTTCAAATACCTTTATCTCAGGGTGTTAATTTTGTGAAACCATACAATCTAGCATGATTTTTTATAATGTTCTGTTGATCAATAATTCAGATGTTTTTTTAATATGGTACTAACAACTCACAAAAAATGGAGGTTTGTTTCAAAGATCTTTTCATTGATTCAATTATTTATTCTTTCTTAAACAAAAATTTTTTTACTTCCCATGTTTTTGAAGCTACAATCATGTGCTGTAGGGAATAAAAAATTAAATATTACTTATAAAACCTGTGTCAGTATCCTTATAATCTAAGAGACTAGAAAAATCATGTCATTTTTTTTTAAATGAAAGATTTTTAACAAAGGATTAATTTCTGTAAGTATTGTTCAGGGAATTAGACCTTTTAGGAATTCATTGAAGACTGAAGTTGTTAAATGTAGTTTCATGTAAGAGACCAAAGAAAAACAGAATCAATCAGAGACTGACTGTGGAAACTGCCAAGTGATGTGTGGGACAACTAATGGTAATAGAGTTGGGGGGATAAATGAAGTACCAATGATGGAGAGGCAGACAAAGACAAGATCATGAAGGCTTTTATGTTGTATTGTGTCTGAAATCTTTTGGAAGCAATGGAATAAATTTCCTGTTAGCAAATCACCCTGAAAATGACATAGATGATAAAACGTAAAGTTAGGATGGCAACAGTTCATAGAAGACAAGGTGTATGTCTTTAGACATAATCACACTTCCCACAACTAGATGCTCCACCTAAGATGGTGACATAAGAAATACCCCCTTAGCAAAAGAGAATATTTGCCACTCTTTTTTTCACCCTCATTTTAAGGTATAGGCTCATTGAATGAAATGATATGACAGATGTTTACACTACATGATTACTTTCGTATATCTTTTTAATCTCTCATTTTTTTAGAGAGTATAAGTTGCTGAGTATGAAATATTAATTCACACTCAATAGCATATGTATTATATGACCCCAATGAAAATCTGATGCACTTTTGCTTCTTGCTAAAGTTGATCATATATGTTAATGCTTCACACAGTGCCTGGAATAAAGCAAACAATAAATGTTGGCTAACAGTAGTGTTAGTATGAGTGTTGATATTCAAGAGTTTATATTACAGTCAAGTAGAGAGGACATACATAAAATGTAGATAAATGATGATAAATAATAAATTCTAAGTAAGGTGTTTAGCACAGAAAGTATTCACCATCAGACACATCCTCAGTGATTACATTTGAAATGTTATGTTTAAAATGTATGAGATTACAATAAGATCACTAACAACTGTGAACTACACCATTTAGATAAGATTCAGGACAAAATTGAAGAAAACTTGTAGACAATTTTCTGAAAAAAATTTTAAAAATCAAAATTTGCATGCATATTTTTTATAACTTTAGGAAAAGTTTATTTTTATTATCTCCTCATGGAACTTAGCTGGTGAAAGGGCAGATATTCTTATCCTGATCTTACTATTGTCTCCTGAGACTTTGTGATTTGCTACCCTCATTCTGCTCAGTGGAATAAGAGCTGTCTAATGGTCACTGACTCTAAATCCAGTACCTTATCTATTATATACTTCATGTTTTGCCTGCAATAATAATTCAAACAGAACAAAATGTGCTGTGATAGTAAATGCCAGGCTTAATATATTCCTGAAGTACTCTGTTATGTTGACAAAGTCCATTTAAAAAGAATGAGAAAATCTTTAAAAGTTGTGCAACCATCAATACTGTTATTCCATTAACTAGACATGCTGGTAATCTCTTAATTCAAATATTTGTAAGCAGAAAAGAGATGCTCATTTTTATTCACAATGCCTTTTCTATCCCATCTGGCACAAGCAATTTCCTTTTGTGTGGCTTTAAACTGTGTTGTAAAGAAATTAATTTTACCCTGAGGGCTTTCACTATGAATCTCACAACTTTCATTCTGGTTATTTCTCAATTTCATCATCAGTAACAAATTGTTCTTGGGGGGAGGATTGCTCTTGTCAGTTTTTCTAGTTTAGACCATCAGATGTTTCATTAGGTCTTGCCACTAACAAATGCCTTTGTTTTTTTTCATAGTTGTTGGCAGCTATTATAATTACTATTTTATCATAGGAAGGCAGTTTACTTTGGTGTATATTTATTAATTGGAATATTAGCTTTTCAAATTAGTTTATAATGAGGATGATTGTGTTCACTGTCATTTAGACAAGTGGTAAATAGAAAAGACTCAATTCAACTAGATGTATGTAATTAAAATATAAATATGAGTTTCTCTATCATTTTAATAGGTGATTAGAAAAATCTACTGATGGATAACCTAAGCTTCCTAATGACCAGCGGTCTTTGGGTGATAAACATAAATGAATAGAAAAAATATCACTTTTATTAATTCTGCTTGATGTACTGCTCTTAAGTTGGACTCCAGCTTGAAGTAAGGCACATGGAGAGAAGGCATCATTCCAATTTCTAAAGATTTGATAGTATCAACAACTACAAGCTATACAACATTTTCTGTATAATGGGCAGAACTCTAGGTTTTCACAAGTTCTGTAAATATTTTCTCACATAAATTTCCTATCAACATGGAAGGTTATACATTAAGGAGTAATGTAAGGAGTATGAGCTTCACAGAACTTGCTTACTAAAAGTTATAGAACTAAGAAGTACCTGGAGATTCAGGATGTGGACTTTAGTCTCTCTCTCTCTCTCTCTCTCTCTCTCTCTCTCTCTCTCTCTCTCTCTCTCTCTTCTTCCCCCCCACTACCTTAAGAGCCAGGCAGATGACCAAAGCACAGAAGAGTCCCTACCTCACTTTACTTTTCTTGGCCACTGTAGCTCAATATAGTAGATTTGAATAATAGTCAAAGACTCACTGAGCTTACTATATTGCTGAGACTCTTGATCAGAATTTCCAAAGGTCATCATGCACTAATTCAGATAAATAGTTATTTTTGAGCCATAATTCTGTGACAGTCAATGAACCAGGGATTTCAAGATAAGTAAAAAATTAGCACGAGTCTATTTATGAAAAACTTGGTTCTTTGGTAGATCCTTAAGATGCTGGAATAACCAAATCTAGGTTAGGTATCCTGCATCCAGTGTATGAGATAATAAATTTTCTTTATTGTTCAAATGAGCAAAGGCACATTTTTCAGTTTCTTAATACTGAAAGCATTGCTCTTTGATGCATGGTAAATACAAATCTTTATCTTACACACACACACTATTCTTTATCTTATGGATTTTCTTCCCCTCCTCATCTCTAATCAGTTTCAATACATTTCACTTCTGTACCAAAACTCAAGACTACAATCTCTTTTCAAAAATATTCTTTGATTTTCCATGACCATATCTTCATATAGGCTGCCCCTCATTTCAGAAATGCCTTTCTTCATGGTAAAATCCTTAGGACTCACTCACCTCAGATACTAATTCCCCGTGAAGGTTTCCTGATTCCTGAAATAGCTCTTATCCTGCTCTTTTAAAGCCATGCTGCAGTGAATTCACACTTCTCTCCCAACACAGATTTCACCCCCCATCCTAGAGTATTATGTGCAAATCTAAATTCTTTTCCAGCACTTTTCTCTGAGAGCTGTAAGTACCTGATGCAAGATTTTGCATATGTATCATATACATTTTTAAAGTTCTGAAAATATTTTACTACTACAGGTATTCATGAGTTAGGTAATATTTTATTATGATTTTTCAAGGCACCACACTTAGAATAGTCAGGCTCCAATTCTTACATCACTATTTTAAAATAAAAAATAGGAAAAAATGGATATCTAATGCTGAACACAATTTTGACAGCAAACACATGATAATACAATGCAGTATACCTTTTACAAACATTCTTTTTAGGTAATCAGTTATTCAGAGTGATTATTTTATTTGGAGTGTACTTGTAAAGTGAACATGAGATATTTTAAAGAGAGAAATGGAAGCTTGTCATATGTGATGTCAAAATCTCTATTGAATTAATATAATAGGAGAAATACAGAAACATGTATCAGTTTATGGTAATACTTCTTACTCAAATGAAATACCTCTAATTTAGCATATAAATACTGCAGAGAGATTTGAAATTTACTATGACTATTCTAACTCTGTAAGAAAATGGAATTAGCAGGAGGAGAAAAGCCAGAGTAGCAAGAAAAGAGCATCAGTTGAGTACCTTATTCTATGCCAGAAACTATGATAACAACTTTGTGTGTATTTTCTTATTTTATGTTGCAAACAATCTCACAAGGTAGGTATTTTTATATCCAGTTTACCAAAGAGAAGTCTGAAGCCCAGATTAGTACCCACAACTACAAAGATTACATAATAAAGCCAGAATTTGAACTCAGAAAATTGGCTAGATAACCCAAGTCATCTTCAACAAGCATATATGTATAACTTAATGTTTTGAATTAAAAATCAAAATGCATGTGTGGGTAAGGTACTGTTTTTTATATTAAAGAACTTTCAAGGTAGGAGATGGGACAATTCCCATAAATTAAAAAATGAAAAGTCCAATAAGACCATAAGGAGTTCAGACTTAAAATCTAAAATGTCTGAATTTATATTTCCCTAAAGTTTTTGGAAATGGATATGGATATGCATATGGATATGAATATGGATATGGATAAGGATATAGGTATGTATACAGATAGATTCTTTACAAACTGAGTCTAGAAAGAGCAAGTGAGAAAATTCAGAGAGTGAAACAAAAAGGGCAAAACACTGCAAACGGTGAATCAATAAACAAATACCATGAGCAACTGATACTTAGTCCCATTGGAAGACTGAGGAATTGTGTGGAATTCACTTCAAAATTTTTCCAACAATTGGTGAAGAAGCTTAGGTACTCCAGTCTCTCCTTGGCTGAGGATAACATATAAGACATCATGGAGGTGTTCAATTCCCAGCAATCCTGCTTCCTTGCACTGTAAGTTCTGGCACTAGGAGGATCCCAGGCAGAGGAGTGGATATACAAACATTTGTGATGGGCTCTGTGAGACTGTCCGTGTACAGGCACAGGACCCATCCACAACTCAGAAGAGAGATGAGATGATCAACAACAAAGCTAGAAACATTAGGGAAATGAAAGGAAAGAATATTTTAGAAATATTGAGGAAATTAGGGTGGCATCATAGAGGAGATGACATTTGAACAGACATTGAAGGATGGGTAGAATGGAATCAGTAAGACACATCAAGAAGGGAAGCAAGGTAGAGTTTCCTTCAATTTCAGTCTATCCTGAGCCCAATACTTTTCTCCTTTCCTAACCACAGATCTGACTACCTATTATTTGATCTCCTTGTTTTGCATTGCAATTATTAACACACCATATAATTTACCTACATTTCTATTCATTATTCATGCCACTCAAACTTTACTAGAATTTAACTTCTAGAGAATGTAACTTCTAGAAATGCTTGTCAATCATGGATCCTGAGTGCCTGGAATTGTACCCAGCCTTCCAGAACTATTCAATAAATACCTGCTGAATGAGAGAACGAACCTTATCTTTCTGCTGGATAGCTACCTCTAAGGTTAAGGTGGAGAATCTGAAAAAAACAAAGCATGAAAAAAAAGTAATCAATTTAGTGTGGGACCCACTAGACTCTGAAGTACCTAAAAGACATCCCACACCTGTTTTTGGGAAACAAGGGCAGGAACCAATATTTGGTGGGTATTCTGTGTCTTTGCTATTTAACTTGGTATTCAACTTCATACATTTGGTACATTTTCCAGGACCTTTTTTCCTCAGGAGATCATTTATATTTATAGAATTAATATACTCTGGCAAGCACAATAATCTCACATTTTTCTAGCATCATCTATTCTCAAGGGCCTCTAGGCTTTTGTACTAAAAAGTTATTTCTCTTACAGTTTTGCACTTACTTCTTTAAACTGAGAGCATTTGTCACAGAAGTTGATTCTGTTTGTCAGATTCCACTCACTCAGTGATGCCCTTAACTTCAGTTGTAAACTTAGAAACCTACTCTCCCTGAGATCCAGTCATCTACTCTCATGTCACAAAGATTCTCCTCTGACTACACAGGCTGGGTAGAAATATGAGATACAAAAATCAGGGTAGACACTCTCCTTTGACTCTGTTATAGGTAGTGAGAAGCAAGTGTAATGGACGTCGGACCCCTTATTACTCCAGCAGCTTTTTTTTTTAACTAGGTCTCACTATTTTTAGCCCATGGAACCCCAGGATCACGTTTTCCCGGGTACAACAGACTCAAGTAATCCCCAACCTCAGCTTCCCAGGTAACTGGGACTACAGGCGCATGCTACCACACTCAGCTATTTTCTTGGAACTAGGTCTCACTGCATTGCCCCTGGTGGGACTCGAACCATGACCCCCAGTCCCAGCCACACTCCATAGGCTGTCGCTTACAGGCACACACCACTGCGCCCAGCTCACTCCAGCAGCTTAAAAACAGCTCCATGAGTCAGCACAGGAGAGTGATTTCCAGTCAAGAAGTAATCTGTCAAGCTCCTCCATAGAAAGAGAAGGTACCAACAATTGGTAAACAACACTAGGACATGGAGACCAGAAGATGGTGATATGCTCCAGTGCTCCCCTTGCTCCTAATGGCTTGTTTCTGCTTCTGTGTCCCTGCTTACTTTTGCTTTGGCAACTGTAACTATGCAGTTTTTGCCTTTATAAATCCCTGCTAAGTTTTGCTCAGGATGGCTCCCTTATCTGAAGCACAGACACTGACCAGCTAATAAAGCTTTGATATTTAATAAGAACATTGACTTGATTTAATATCTACAGGTTATCCAACACAGACTTGTCACTTAGCTAGTGCTGCACTATGCTCATGCTTGGGTACTTAAATAGTCATACATAAAGATTCACATGATAACCAAAGTCAGTTTCTGACATGTAAGTTTACAACTGCATCACCTGACAATTAAATTCACTTATATAGAATACTGTAACTGGAAATTTTCGTAATTATGTTGAAGTTTACCTTTGTGCTAATGATGAATAAATGGTTGGGCAAATTAATTGAAGAAAAGCATTGTGAACAAAATTCCTCAAGTTCATAACAATTTAAAGAAGAAATCACTTTCAAGAAGCTTCAAGTATTTCAGAAGCACCATTTACATTTAAATACCTTGGATTATAGACTAATTACAATTGTTTTCATTTATTCATTGAACCTATTTCCCTAGAGCAATTTCTTAAACTACATGTTCATATTCTATCATCTAGTTTCCTTGAAAATAAAACAAGTGCATTTTTTAATATTCAATAATTTAGATGTGTCATTAATTAGGGTCCCACCCAACTAATGAGTTTGCCACCCATGTATTCCCTAGTCATAAAGCAATGTCATCAGATTAAAATATCAAAAGTCCAATGGTAAATCTCAATATTAGAAATTACAGGTTTAGAGTTGTTTCAAAAATGAAATAAGCTGAGTGGGTATTTAGCAATGTACTACAGCGCCCCCTACAGCACAGTTGGACCAACGCCATAGCCTTGCAAATCCTTTGAAGGACTCCTGTGCCTTTAGGAGGTGGAGGAGCAAACTCAGAAAAGATTATCACCCTTTGATGATCTTCTCTACCGGTCTCCTACTGTGACTACTGATGTTTCCACTAGTTCCTTTACCCTGTAAAGTCTAATGTCATTTTACCCTTCTAAGGTGCAAGATCTGAGGTGCTTTTTATGAAGACTGTATGCCTTTCTCCCTCTCTTCAATTCTGATTCTGCATATAGTCCTGCCTGTGGATTCATCCAGAAGTTCTCATATCTATCTAACCCACTTGAAATTATGGGAAGAGCCTGAAAAACATGACTTTCATCCTGGTAATCAGTATGCTGTTTTTT
The DNA here is from genome assembly GCA_004024945.1 of Uropsilus gracilis. Classification (NCBI taxonomy): domain Eukaryota; kingdom Metazoa; phylum Chordata; class Mammalia; order Eulipotyphla; family Talpidae; genus Uropsilus; species Uropsilus gracilis. Next base: position 21,417 of record PVHY01017877.1, read on the forward strand.
ATGTTTAGCTCTATGTTGTACCTGTATATAATGTTACCCTTTGGCATACACATTCAGTGAGTCTTTCAATTTAGTTTTCTATACCAGTTTTCCTTTGCTCACCTTTTTTAAATTCTATGGAAAAATTGTTGTAAATGAAGACAAGTGGGGACTAGAGATTACATATATTTTTATTATTTATTACTTCATTATGAGGACAACTGTCAGGTATGTAGTGAAATTAGAGGATCACAGGTAAATTTGTCTTACACAAGGCTCATCAATTATGTGCATGACAAAATTAGCTCCAGCATTTACTAAACAATTCAGCAAAGCAATTAAGCTGGTTATACTTGATACAAGAGTGCTTCTATATTTTAGTTGATTATATATATTTATATGTGTTCATTTTGAATCATTGTATACCCCAAATTTCTCCAACCACCATATCTTTCTTTTTTTTTATTTTTCACACATATGTGTGTGTTTTACACCATTGTATTCCCTGAGATTTTCCCACCACCATATCACACATGAACCATCATCTTGATCTTTTGTGCTTATCTATTCCCATATTTCTCTTTTCCTCCCTCCCTCTCCTAGCTATATGCTTTAATTTTGTTGTCATTTTTTTAGTTTTAACTTTTTCTTGACCTTTTCTCTATTTTCCCTATATTCTACCTATAAGTAAAATCATCTGTTTTTTGTCTTTTTCTTCCTGGCTTAGTTCGGCTTGCACAATTCCTTTTAGCTCCATCTATGTTGCCACAAATGTGTTAAGTTTATCTTTTTTGATTACTGAATAATAGTCTGTTATGTAAATATACCACAACTTTCTGATCCATTCATCCATTTGGGGGGCATTTGGGTTGTTTCCATATCCTGGCTATTGTAACTAATGCTATAATAAACATAGGAGTATCAGTGTCTTTTTAATTAGTGTTTTTGTGTCCTGTGAGTAGATTTCCAAAAGCTGGATCAATGTTAGTTCCATTTTTAGTAGTTTGAGGGTCCTCCACACAGCCTTCCATAGTATCTGAAGCCATAAAATACATAGAAAAATATATAGGCAAAACACTCCATGACCTATACTGCAAAAACATCTCTCAGGACACATCTATACTATAAAGAAAACAAAGGAAAACGTAAACAGCTGGGACTACATCAAACTAAAAAGCTTCTGTACAGCAAAAGAGATGATAACCAAAACAAAATGATACCCAAGTGAATGGGAAAAACCTTTTGCACTCCACTCAGCTGACAAGGGTCTGATATCAAAGATCCACAAAGAACACGCAAAACTTAGCAAAAACCCCAGTCAAAAAATTGGGGAAAGAGATTAAAAGACACTTTTCGTACCACCGTATCACCCATGAATTCTATCAATGTTTTCTTATGCACATCCCTCTCTTGATTCTGACCTCCCTCCCTCCTACTTCCTTACTCTTTAGTTCAGTTCCGTTTTCTGCTTGCTTGTTCTTTTGTGTACTTTTCCCTATATTGTTAAACCGTACATTGGCCCAGAAACTGTCTCTTCAGAAATGATATTTCTTGTCTCTTATAAAGAGTAGAGAGGAAGATTAGTTTAAAAATACATATAGCTATAATTGTTCTTCATATACATTTCAAACCATACTCTCATTTTCATTCACCCTATCTACTTTATCCCTCCCAACATTTTTGTGGCAATTGATGCCACATCTTTTAGGATGCTATCATCCAATTTCTCTTAATATTTCTCTGAAAGCTTAGATTTGAATTTTTCATTCTGTTAAATGAGCTCCTAGTTCACATCTATTTCCATATTCATGTTTTAGCTTGGCTTTACAGATTTAATTTTAGCTTTAATATTTACAGTATCTATTTTTCTGTCTTGTTCTAATTCTTTGTAGGTGATTTTCCACAAGGAAAGAGAATTAAAACCTGAAATTGAGTTTTCTTTGTTAAGAACACCTAAATCTAATATAAAAAGGAATGGGGGGGTGGCAGTCCAGGAAGAGCCAGCAATTTGCTTCCTAATAACTGCTTTTAAGTATTATGGGCAAAATAATGTGTTCTGCCATAAAGATGTCCATATCTTAATCCCAAGAGTATGAAAATGTGACAAATTACATGATAAAGGGAGGTTTGCAGATGTGATTAAGGACAGGTTAGGTTACCCTGGATTATCTAGTAGGTCCAATATAATCACAAGGTTCTTATAAAGGAAAGAGAAATGCAGAGGAAAGCAAGGGAAGAAGAGGTCAAGAAAGGAGAAAGAGTTAAAGTAACCCCACCAGACAGGGCAGGGAGGGTCACGGACAGGGCCAGGGCAGTATGTTCTGACTTTCTTTGAGCTCTCTCTCTCTAGCACTCTCTCCTGCACTCTCATGTTTGTGCATTCTAACTTGTACTCATGCATGCGCTCTCTGCCCTCTGCATCTCTATATCCCCTACTCCTAGGTCCAGGTGTGCACACTTACACATGCACATACCTACTAGTTCACACAATCATGGGGAAGGTGCAAAACTACAGGTGCTGCTGGTACAGGCTAATGGAATAAAAATTCTGACCAAACACATTCATCCTACAATAGTTAATATATAAAATGACTATATAGTCAGAGGACAGTGACGGATCTGGCATATCAAACTAAGAAATTTAAATTCTATCCTGATTGACAGTAATGACCACTGAGATATTGTAAGTAGAGAAATTTCACAATTAATTTTGCACTTTGTTTTTAATCCAACAACAATTTTGGATGAAGGATAAATTGAAAGGTTCAAAACAAGAAGCACATAAATCAATTTGGAGACTGTTTCTATAATCCAATCAATAAATGCTATGTTCATTGGCTAAAACAACCAATGATGAAAGCATAATAAACTGAAATATTGTAACAAGGTAGAAAGCCTGAATAGATATGGAATACTAAATAAAAAGTAGAATTCTAAATGGGTTATATTCTGTGATTAGAATATTTTCCCTTAAAAATAAAGAATGGAAAGGAGTGTTAGATTTGGTAAAGATAGAAGTTCAATATTAGATATTGTTTTTGACATTCCTATAATATTTATAAGTAAAAACATATTTGGTAGCCACTGAATACATTGAAAATGTATTAGGTATCTCAATACCTAGAAATATAAATAATAAGTAAGGAAATATGTGAAGAATAATTTAGGAAAAATTCCAGTTTCACTGTTAAATTCTTTTATACTCATGTTTATACAAATGTTTGATGAACATCTGTAAACTGACTCCAAGTATATAGCTCTCACTCTAGTCCATACCTATCTATCAAAGCTAAGATCCCTGTTCCACACTTTCCTGGGTAACATTACCTTGACATTTAAAGACATATTAAATTTCATCCTTTATCTACTCTGGTTCATAGGCACTCTCACTTGTTGGTTTCCAGGTCAGAAACCTCATGTTATCTTGAACACCTGCATCCTCCCTGGTTATATCAACTCCATCATCAATTCCTGTCAATTTGACTTCCCTGCAATCAATTCTATCCACTCTATCCCCACTGCCATTTCTTTGGTTTGCACTCATATGTCAACTTTTCACTTTTAACGAATCTTCTCTCCTCCAGTCCAACCACTAACCTGACACAGAAGAGACATGATAATATGGTGGCTCCAACATGGCTTCCAGCATCATGTCCCCTTAGAGCCACTTAACCTTTTCTCCTTTGATCAAAGAAACAAATTCCCTTCCAGGAGCCTAACCACTCTAAACTTAACCACCTTAGCAACCAGAACCAGATCACCTACTCATTTACTCACTATCCACTAACATAGGTAAATATTTATTCATGCTTCTTAGATTTAGCATGCAAATTACCAAATAAAGTTGGTCTTCGTTAAATGAAAAGTGAATAAAGACCAGGAAGAATGGGTATCCAATATTCACTGCATCCATAAATCAAGAAATAACATGAAAGTAACTTTCCTCCAGATTTAAAAAAGATAATTAAAAAGAAGAGAAAGCACGCTTATGTAGTGACATGCATCTCTATTTTTAGGAAGGTCCTTTCAACACTCATTCTGCAAGACGTTTTAATGTTGCTAAAAAATATGTGTGCTGATTCCCAATATTTATATTTGCATAAAAATATAGAGGAATGGATCAAAATAGAAATACATCTTTTATGTTAAATGTGGGAAAGCACATTCATGCACACAGAGGTTGGATCTAAGTTCATGAAAATAAACACCACAATTCATTTTGTGACGTATAGCCAAAGGTCAGCCATGGTACATACAAATAATTAGTTCCTCTCCATATGACTAATTTCATGTTCATTTTAGAAGCATAACCTAACTCATTCTGATTTGTGTTTGTATACACTACCATCTGCCCATTAAATGGCAGTACAGCAATTATAAAATGTTGGTCAGTGGTATCCAAATAAAGAAAAATGGAGCCAGATGAAAAAGGAAAGAGTATCACAATCTTAAAAATGTAAGTTTCAAAATACATCATCCGTGTGGCACATTCGAAATGTTAACAGTCTCTGTATTATGTTTTACTTGGCCCAAAGCTGAAACTCAATTTTTCTTTCTCAGCAATATGTTATCTTGTTAATTATTTTGCTTTCATGTAAGACATTGAACATTCTCAACATCTTTGCACACAGATTGTAAAACAACTATTAACATCAACAGGCTTAAGTTTCTTATAGGAAATTAACAGTGCTATCCACCAAATATCTGTTGCCCACAATCATTTTTCTTTATGCACATTTCTCTTGAGGCTTTCTCTTCTAGAATTTACCCTGATAATGAGCTTTTGAATACTGATGTTTATATGACACGAGGTCATCATTTTAAAGCTTTTAATAAAAATAACTGAAATGTAATCTCAAACACACCTCATCAATACAGCTGTCTTTAGTCTCTGGGGATGAATATTGACAAGGGAAGCTAACATTTTGACTTGGTTAGCTGCTGCAGAAACAATGGGTATTTTTAATGGAATGTTTAAGTGGCTAGTAGGCATGCAGTGAAAATTCTAAAGCTTGATAATGAGGTCCTTGTGTGGATGCAGCACTGTATTTTCACTGTTTCTGCACAAGAAAGTATTTGCAATTTATAAAAGAATCAGAAGTCTATTTACATGGCCACTGGGATGTGTGTTAAATTTCCTTATGCATTTAAATATCCCTATTTTCACACCCACTACAACCATTATTTAGTTTGCAGATTCATTAAACTGTATAATGTGTTCTTATTAACTGCCAAAGAAATCATGTCAAATTAGGTGTGGATTTTTATTACCTAAAAAAGTATCACACAATAATGCAACATGCTCAAAAAATATTTGAATCACAAAATGGGTATAAGAAGAAAAACCTTTGGATAAAAATCTTTCATCCAAGTCTTCAAAGTAATGTGCTTAATGTTAATGTACTCCAATTACAGAAAAACACTGGTTGTGATTTTAGCATTGGTTTGACGAAACCAAATCTGGATTCTCTAATTGCTGAAATGTGACAAAGCACATAAATGACTTCAACCAGAATTCAGGAGCCATGGAATACTTACAACGAAGCACAGACTCTTGCAAATCTAAATATAGCTAGTGCAAAACAAAGAACAAGCAGAGGTATAACTAAAAGGTAAAAGTAAAAGTCATGATTGATTAATCAGACAGTGAAATACAGCACACCTACCCCCCTTACACACCCTTATATGTGATTCCCCTTTCTGCTGTTTCAGTTAGGTTTGCAGTCAGCCACAATTCAAAAATATTTGGAACAATAAACTAGTATATGTAAATGCTTTCCTGAGTTCCATGAGCTATTCTAACAAATTATTGAATTCTAAGAAGGGATCATGGGGACTCCTAATTTATAGGTCAGAAGTGTGGGTGACAACCTGAGGCTTCTCATTGGCTTCTGAAGTAGGGACTTGTATTGTGGGACTGAGTTCTTAAGACTCCAGATAGTTTGTCTTAACTGAATTGGGGAATACCTGGTTGATGTTTGTACACTTAGATAAATTGGTGAGGATATATTCCTCCCAAATTTGGTATCTAAAGTGCTCCACAAGAACAGACAAGCAAAATCAATTCAGTGGGGAAAAATGGTAAAATCTCAAGAGTCAGCTTAATTTTTTTTAATATAGAAGCAAAAAAAGACAATTTAAACAAAGGATAGAATGAAATAGACTGATATTATATCACCACTGTTGTATAAGAAATTAGAGAGAATAGTGAGAAAAATATTAAAAGAGTTTACTAATATAAGAAAGCATTCTATAAATATAGACAGTCTGTGTTACATTAAAGCAGGTGGAGAGAAAAATCAGGTCAACTACAAGGGAATGTTATTTTGACATAATAATTGTTAATAGTAACAGCGGAAGTCGGAGAACAGTAGGACAATATTTTCAAAGTGGAAGTGTCAAAAAAAAAAACAACCACGTCTCTCAACATACCTAGTTGCTCTATGTAATAGCAACAATTTCCCATTCTCAGTAGTTTGTAAAGCAATATTTTCTTGCTTGCCTATATTTTATCTGGGTGTTACTTGGCTGCTGAAGTGCTAACTTTGGTTTCTATGTTGTCAACTTTCTGAGATTCAGACATAGGAGCCATCCTGTTTGGAACAGGCATTTCTCATAATAGAAGAAAAGCAATAGAGAACAATGAAATTGCTCCTAAGCTTCTGCTAAACCTGACAGAGATCACTTTATTTGCATTCTATTAGCTAAATTAGAATTCCAGGACAAGATAGCTATCCACAGTGTAGGGAAGAAAACTCCCACAGTGACATGCATCAAACCATAAGGCAAGGGGTGGGAGCTAGAATCTTTTAGGAAGGGGAGCCAAATAATTAGAAATAAGAAAACAGTGCATCACATTTTAGTGATATGTGCCAAGAAATTTCCTATCTGAGAACGTAGAAGGATAAAACATTTTCAGTTAAATAAAATAAGGGAATTTACTACCCACAAATATTCACACAAAAAATTTCACACAAAAAATTTCATATACATGAAAAAGATCAGGAAATAATCTTAGAAAGATAGAAAATGAAAGAATGAACAAAAACAAGAGTTTGTGAGAGACAGAGACACATACACACAAAGAAAGAATATCCTGAAATTCCTGAACAGACTATTTTTTGTTGACCTTTGCAAATGACTACCCTTTCTCTTCCTTCTACATGCCCCTCTGCTCCTCAGCTCCTCTAACTAGCTCCTAGTCTACAAAATTTTGAAAATTCCAATGATCTTATACACAACTTTCCAAAATTAAACCTGTATTCAAAGTTGGTTTAGGTGAGTATACATATTAAGTGTTTCACTAGTACAATGCTGTCTTTATCAGCCCAGACTGCTGAGAAAACCCACAAAGTTGAGTGAGTTAGATAACAGAAATTTATTTTTCACAGTTCCAGAAACTATAAGTCCATGGTTAAGGGTGTCAGCATAGCCAGGGTTTGGGTGAGAATGCTCCTTCTGGATTACACATGGCTGTTTTCTTACATGATCAAGAACTCTGGTCTCTTTATTTCCTTATAAGAATAACAGTTCTGTTATGAAGATTCTAATCCCCTCACCTAGAACAAATACAATTACTTCTCAAAGGTCCTGTTACCGTAATTCCAGGTTTTCAGGTCTAGTTCCCCAGCCAGGGACAGACCCCAGGCTGCAGTGACAGTACTGAGTCCCAGGCACTAGATCACCAGGGCTTGATGTCTGACAAAGCTGCAAAAGGCACATCCCTGACTCTCAGGCAAGCAAGCAAAAAGAGGCAAATTCACTTGGAAGAACTGATGTGAGAAAAAGTTTCTTGAGGAGAAAAGAAACAGGAAAAATGGGACTCTCAGACCTGTGGAACCAGGGAGGGGCCAAGAAGTCCTAATGAAATTATATCTCAGGGAATATTTATCTTCTTCCCTAATCATTCTGAAGCTCCATCAGTCTCCTTGTGATTGGTTAGTTCTTCCGTGATTCCACTAACCCTGTTTTGAGGTTGCTGTGCCCAGAATTACATCTTGCTTCCCAGCTTTTACCCTAAAGAATTCCTCATCCAAGAAGTCCTGTTGGTTCTTCACTGTTTGATTCATCCCCTTTGGAAATTGTTGCCCCTTTCTCAGAGCCTCCCTTTTTTCTCCAAGACTTTTCGTAAGCTATTCTGATCCTGGAAGCTACCTGCTTGCTCATAACTCTGTCTCACTTCCAAATCCTATCACTGTAGGTATTAGAAAATCAATTACAGTGCATGAAAAGTCATTCCATAGCATTCCATCATTTGCCCCCCCCCACCCCATTCATGCTTTCACATGCAAAACAATTCCATCACAACGGTTCTAAAAGTCTTAATTCAGACCTCAATTCTGAAGTCCAAAGCTTCAACTAAATTACTCAAATATGGGTGATATTCGGGTATAATTTATCTTGGGATGCAATAACTCTCCAACTGGGTAGAGGTGAAACCGAACGAATAATGTGTTTACGAAAAAAAAAAAAATACAGTGGTGGGACAAACATAGGACAGGCACTTCCAATCCAAAAGGGAGAAACAGGAATGAAGAAAGAGTTTGCATTACAAATAAGCCCAAAGCCTAGCCAGGGAAATCTTCCATGAAACCTTAAGACTTAAGAATAAGCCTTTTTATTGTCTGATCCAGGTCCATTGTGATAACAGCATCACTTCCAATGGTTTTGTTGAGCTGGTCTGACCTGTTGAAGTAGAGGTCCTGAAGATGAATTGTAAATTATCCTTTGGCTCCTTCTTCCCTTTTCTTGGAGGATGTTATTATAAGTTCCCAACAAAATAGTCCTGTAGGGTCTAAGATGTCCAACAAACTTTTTTTCATGCCGCTTTCTCTATGCCTTTTATTTCAAACTGGTGGTATCTTTGCCAGTATAACCCCATTTCTTTTTGGCCTCTCTTGAGATGGTTAGTTAGGTCTATTATTCATATCCATACTTAATTGTTTTATTAAAAATTCAGACACAGTGCATCATGGACAGAATGAGGTCTTCCAAATATTGGGGTTCTCATTACTTTTTGCTTAA
>PVHY01017878.1:0-30411 GCA_004024945.1 Uropsilus gracilis
CCGCGGAAACGGCCTCCGTGTGGGAGACGAGACGCCAGAGCGTTCTCAGAGGTCCCGAGACCACAGGGCGGAGGCCTCCCCAGAAACCGTGATCCGGGGCGTGTGGCCTCCTGAACCACAAGAAAATTAATTGAAGCTGTGGAAGTCACGCCTCGTCTGGGCAGCCCGAGCCGCTAGGACAACGTCTTTCATTCCTGGCTGCAACAAGAGGCCCAGCGATGGAGCAGAGATTACCAGGAAGGAGAGCCCGAGACCTCAGCTCCCCGGCTCTGCCCCAGCCAATCAACGGCTGATCTTGAGTAACTCACTTCACATTCCTGGCTCTCCGTGCCCCCAGCTGCTAATAAGACAGAGTTCCTGAAAATTACTACCTGAAAAAGGGGTGGCCAGGGGCTGACTATGAACTTAAAACCTGAGTCCAGGTGTATGGTGGAGGCTCCTTCAGCCAGGGCTCCCTGGTTTGCGGCAAGTGCAGCAGGTCTGGAGAGTGGACAAATGGCTCAGGCCCAGCAGTGAAGGCCGCCAGGGCCCGGCTGGGGGGAATATCCACTGCTGACCACAAGTCGGCACCACCACCAGCTCCACTGCCCACAGCCCCCCTGCCCTCCAACTCACACTGCTTCCCTGCAAAATTGAAAGTCCTGCCTGGAGTGTCCACCTGGCCTGGCTGATATCACAAGCCACATCCCTCCTCATCCCCACAGCCCTCTGATCCCCCCCCCCATGAAAGGATGCCCTTGAAAGGGAAAAGGTAACACACACACACCCCCCAATGACCACTGGGTCAGTAATGCCAGACTTCAGTTTTCACTGGGAAAATCCTAGCTGGTGCAATACCATCCCACTCAGGGAGACAATGACCAAAAAGCCTAGAATATTCCACAGAAAACAGAATTGGTCCTGCTCTAGCTCAAATTTGCTCAGTGCCCCTGGAGAAATCCCATCTAATTAGTCACACCTTCCACTTCCTCCTCTAGAGAGGGGAACACAGAACAATTAGTGACTTTGCTGAACCGCAAGATAACTAATAAGTAACTTCAGAAAACAAAAGCAACCAAACAACATTGAAATAATGCATTTTAAAGAGTCATACGGTTATAGTCCAAACAGCAGGACAGGATTGAAAGACACCCCGCACCTCTGCAGGGTTTTCTCGTGTGAGGAACTAAGGATATGGAATCGTTGGCTTAATTCAAAGCGTGGCACCACGTACTTACTGGAAGACGTTCAGCTTCACTGTTTTACTCTTTCCTGACTAAAACACAATCCCCTCGTTTACCAACCTGGAAAGTCAGTCTGTCAGCACTTTAAGTAACCAAAACAAACGACTAAATACCCAATTCACGAAGAACAAAGGTGGGAAAAAAATAATTCTCAGTCAGCCAGGCCATCTGTTTCTGAAATAATTCAACCCAAAACACAGTCCCGTGACAACGTGACAACGACAAGGAAACCTTGAGCGTCCAGATAATCTGCTGTCTCTGATTACACCAGGCTGGAGCGCAGAGTCCCATGACAGCACGGGCGGGCACTTTCCCCCAAACAGGCTCCTCACAAAGTGACCAGGAGCTGGATGGGTCTGCTGGGTGGGCCCCACCCGGCCCCACCTAACCCCACCCAACAGTCCAGCACTTATGCTACAGGCTCAGCTCTGAACTCAGCTCTAAATGAAGCTTTCTATCAAGGGAATAGGATTGAGGGGGGCCTATCTGGGCGGGGAGCTGCTCCATGAACAAAGGCTGGACAATGTGGATGTGTCTGAAGCAGCACTGGCCCCGTTTCCCTGGAGGGAATTCCAGGGAAGCCGGCCGGGTGTGTGAGAATGTTGGTGGACAATGAGGCGCCAATAGGTACGGGGCACAGGGGCCTCATTATCACCGTGATGCTGCAGAAGAACCAACCTGGCAGGGCGGAGAGAGGCAGAAGTGCCAAGTGGGGGACCAGGCAGGGGTACATGCCAGGGGCCGAGAGTGAGGAGAGTAGGCCAGAGGCGAATGGGAAAGAAGCTGCAAGTAAGGAGACGCTCACAGGGAAAAGGGACAGTAAACTCAGCAGCTGAGAGGCTGGGTGCAGCAAGAAGGCAAAGCCCAAGGTGATGATACAGGGTTGTGACTGATGCAGTTAAAATTGTGTAGGTGCCAAAATGCCCTGGTGGGCGGAGTCTGGAAGAACCACGAGAGAAAACGGGAAGCGGGAAGAGGCTGAAAATAAAAGAGCAAGGAAAGGAAAAAAGAAAGGAAGAAGACAAGAATGGCGGACTGAGAGATCAGGCCCACGTGGTCTACCCCCTAAATAGTGAGCTGGAGGTGGCAAGGAGCCATGGTGGCCGGCAGAAGAGTGGCCAGTGTGGCAAGAGTGGCAGCGAAGCAAGGTGGCATAGTGAACTGGTATCTGGAGATGGCCAGAGATTTGGAAAGCTGATTCGTACATCAGCAATTGTGGAAGCAGTTTAAAGAGCCTTGGAGAAGCAGAGCAGCGTGGCACACTGGAGAGAGATGAAGCCAAGAGAAGATGCTGGAGAAAGACTGGACTTTGCCAAAGTGTCTGCCTCTGAGGTTTGGAGGGGCAAAGGGCCACCATCTTGGACATGTGCTTGGGACTTTCGGACTAAATGGTGATTAGGGTAAGATAACTACTGCCACTTGTGGCTTTGAAAACTTTTTGTTTTCCCTGTTGAATTCCCTTGTTAGTAAAATTCCTTGTTAAACTGCATTTTGCGTGGCAATTGCTCCACGCAGGTGATGCGGATCTGTGGTTTGTTTGCAGCTTTTGCCCCTTTTTAACCCAATTTCCATGACACTGAGTCTAAGATTCCACCGGCGACCACAGACCACCCCATTCGGGTACGTTTAGCCATCTGGGTAAACAGGCCCCTAAAAAAGACCTGACACTCCCACTCATGCCAGTTAACAAGGCATCAAGTCAGGTCCTCTAATTCCAGCCTCCTGAGCCCCGCAGGGTTGTTAATCAGGCCTTCTTCTGCCACTAGCCCTTGCAGCTAACAGCTGCAGCCTACACAGAAGGTCCCGGGAGCATGGGCGTGGGGCACGCACATCCGTAATTGTGGACACCTGGGCCCAAAAAGCATGGCATGCACATGTGAGTGTGTCCGCCTGAGTCTAGAAGCGGGCTAAACGTGGCATCAGCAGCACTACTATGATGACGACAAGGAGTGTGACTCCAGAAAAGGCAAGGCTGAGAGAGACCAGAGAAAGTGTGAAAATTCATGGAGGCTTGAAGGCCCCTGCCCTGAACAGGACATGTTCTGGTCATGGAAATCTGCCAGGGCTGTGGTCTCTCCCCACTGTGGCTACAGCCCAGTCTGAACCCTGCAGCCTCAACCCACCTGAGGGGCCCTAGCCTGAAGATCTAATTGCGCCATTTCCATGCCTGAGGTCCATGGGAAGGAAGACAAGGAATGGTCTTAACACGCCTTTCCAACTTTTTTTTTTTTTTTTTTTGAGAATAGGTCTCACTTTGTTGCCCAGGGAACCGCAGGCTCACGTTGCCCAGGGTACCCTGAACTCAAGGGATCCCCAGCCTCAGCTTCCCAGGAAGCTATGATTACAGGCGCGCGCCACCACGGTCAGCTATTTTTTGAGACTAGGTCTCACTATGTTGCCCCGGGTGGGTCTCAAACCCGCGGACTCAAGCGATTCCTAGCCTTGGCCTCGCACTTCATAGGCTGCAATGAAAGGCACACACTACCGGGCCCCACCCCACTTTCCAACTTTAACATCCTCCAGTGGTTCTTAAGAGCCTTCAGAAACCCCCAGATCCCAGTTCCAGGGGTCTCTCAGCTCCAGGCTGTTGCAAAGGTTGCCCCTGTCCCAGGAATACCTGTGTCTCCCATCACAGCCCCAGGATTCCCTTCCCCGCCTCCCCCAGAGTCCCTTGAGCACTTTTCTCATTAAATGAGAACTTATGACTTGCTCTTCTGCTCCCCCTTGTGTACTGGACACCCCCCCCCAGTACACAAGCTGCTAGGAAGGAAGGACTGCATCCTTCATCACTCAGGCTGCCCACGCTGGCCCAAACCCAACACATTCATTCCTTCCTGCCATCGTAAATCCAAGGAACACCTCCTGGTCATGGAAGCTAAGCGCAGGCTGGAACGTGTCAACTATGTTGAAAAGGTCCCCCAATCAGGGACCTTTGAGAAGGTCACAATTGAGAAGATGACAGCAAATGGGCAAGGCGCTGAGACCCTGATAACAGAGGGCACAGGTCAGGAAAGGTGACTGTGAGGATGTGGAAATGAAAGCTGAGAAGCCAGGGAAAAAGAAGAGTGGGAGCCAGCTCCAGGCAAAGGCATGGTATGCGTGCACAGCGGGAAAGATTCAGCTGGTGGGGTCCTCTGGTGAGCCTGGTGGGCAAAGCTGGGAGTCAATTCCAGGTGGTGTACAATGTGCTCCTGGATCTGGTGATTATGTGCAGAAAGATAGTAACTGAAAGTCAGAAGACCACATCAAGGCAAAGAGTTTGACTCTCAAAATGTAGAGGCCATACTGATTTAAGAGGTGGCAGGGACCCCATAGTCTTCCTCAGTCAGAGGGACCCCATACTGGTTTAAGAGGTGGCAGGGACCCCATATTCTTCCTCAGTCAGAGGTACCCCTTCAGCCGTGCTGTTTACACCGACGTCTGCAGTTCATGCAATAAGCACACCAGCTACTCTCATCCTTACTTAATGTATTTCCTCTCGCAGACAATCTTTCCCCAACCCCCGTTTCTGCCTGCTCATTGCTATGAAGAGCCTACTGATTAGCAATTACCCAAAGCGTTATCTCTCTAAGTATCTATAATTATGACTTCTCTTGATTTATTTGGGGGCTCCTTGGGACTCCAGGATGAGAAATAACATGAAGTTAATGTAAATACTAATTTGCCAAGAAACGAATCACACCAAAGATGTAGATAAGTCAAACGGGGGATCTTCAAAGCTGAGGTTCCACCAGCGTGGAGAGCTGTCTGTTTCTGCCTAGCGCTCACGTGCCAGCAAGGAAGCCATTTCAGCATTTTCAGCTTTTGTGATGAAATCTGCAGGTACACAGAGAAGGCGAAAGACAAAAACCCATGACCCACTTGACACTAACTTCCTGCCAAGCTCCCTTGACCACACCACAACTTTTTTGAGTAAAACCACCTCACTGGGTGTCTCTGATAAGGACTTTGAAAATAGTAAAAGCACAAGTATTATCACAGCCAATAAAATTAAAACGTGTTCCTAATATCATTCTCAGTATCCATGCCATATTTAGTTTTCCCTGATAGTCACAAACTCTTTTTGCACAGTTGCTGAAAATCTGGGTTCAAACTAGGTGCATACATTGCTTTGGTTAATATGCCTCCTAAACCCTCAAACAATTGAAACTGGAGCTACCATTCAACCCAGCAATCCCACTACTGAGAATCTACCCAAAAGATACAAAAACACTCATTCATAAGGACACATGTATTCGCATGTTTACCTGGCAATTTACAATTGCCAATATGTGCCGGGCACGGTGGCTCGTGCTTGTAAGCTTCAGCCTATGAAGCGGCCGGGGCTTAGGGATCGCGGTTCGAGTCCCGCCTGGGGCCCGTAGCGAGACCTAGTTCCAAAAATAATAGCTGGGCGTGGTGGTGCACGCCTGTCATCCCAGCTACCTGGGAAGCTGAGGCTGGGGATTGCTTGAGTCTGTAGTACACCGAGCAACGAGAGCCTGCGGTTCCACAGGCAAAAATAGCAAGACCTAGTCTCAAAAAACAAACAAACAAACAAAACAAAAAATACAATTGCCAATATGTGGAAACAACCCAGACACCCCAAAACTGAAGAATGAGTGAAAAAGATGTAGTATATTCACACAATGGAATATTGTGCATCAATCAACGACAACAAGCATGTCATTTGCAGCAACATGGATGGAGCTAGAAGGAATCATGCTAGCAGAAATTTGGCAGATAGAAAAAGAGAAATATGGTAGGTTGGGCATGGTGCGCATGCCTATAAGTGGCAGCCTAGGAAGCATGGCCGGGACCAGGGATCGCGGTTCAAGTCCCGCAGGGGGCACGTAGCGAGACCTAGTCCCAAAAATATAGCTGGGTGTGGTAGCACACGCCTGTCATCCCAGCTACCTGGGAAGCTGAGGCTGGGGATTGCTTGAGTCTGTGGTACCCTGGACAACATGAGCCTGCGGTTCCACGGGCAAAAACAGCAAGAAATATGGGATGGTTTCACTTATATGAGGGATTTAAGGAAAACAGACAAGAAAAATTTAAAACTGAACTGAAGTACAGATGAAGGGAAGGAGAGGGCACAAGTGATAAAGAAGGTACACAGGTGAGGGGAGAATATTGGGATACACAACGATGTAATATATATACATATGCATATATAAATGTGAAATCAAAAAATAGCTTTTTAAAAAGAAATGAAAGATGAAAATTTAATTTTAGATGGATCTAGCAGAAATTCCTCGGAATTGTCAGATTGATTTTTCCCTTACTGTTCTTAAAAATCTGACTTAGAGAAATGTGTTCATTTTCCTATCAGTAAATAAGTTAATCATGAAAGAAAAAAAATGCCTCCTAAGTCTCCTTTACTCTCAGTTTTCCCTTCTTTTATCTTTTTTTTTTTTTAAGCTCCCCTAAGGACTTGTTAAAGAAAAACGTCATCCGTCCCTGAAAGCGCTCATGTTCTATATTTGGCCAACTGTATTCTCATGGTGTCATTTAACATGTGTGCTGAACCCCCAGTTTCTAGAAATTGGTTGTTAATGGAGAAAGCTCTTTGAATTCAGATGAGTATTTTTAGTAAGAGCATTTTCAAGGTGGTTCCCCCGCCCCTGTACTTGCTGTGGCACCACATCGGGAGGTGCCCAGTCTGGCCAGCCCTCTGGGGTCCTGAAGTGTATCAGGGGTTCCTGGATCAACTTTCCACCTAATTATTAAGCAGAGAAAGAATCACTGCTTATCTGGATGATTTCATTAGAAAGCCTGGGGGGGGTGGTTTTTGTTTGTTTGTTTTTGAGACTAGGTCTCGCTATTTTTGCCCGTGGAACCGCAGGCTCTCGTTGCCCAGGGTACCATGGACTCAAGCTATCCCCAGCCTCAGCTTCCCAGGTAGCTGGGATTACAGGCGCACGCCACCACCCCCAGCTATTTTTTGGGGGACTAGGTCTCTCTACGGGCCCCAGGCGGGACTCAAACCGTGAAGAAAGCCTGGGATTGAAAGTCTGTGCTAATTAAAGATGCTGTTAGTGTTCAAAGATATAATTATGGAAAGAATAATTATTTGGTATCTGCAATAAACACACGATTGTGTGTGTCTGAGAACAGCTTTTAAGTCACCTGATTAAGTGTTCAACACAAAGATGCTAATTTCCGTAGTTCTTTAGATGATAAACCAACTCCACATATGTAAAGTATTTAGCTCTTTCTCAAGTTCAAAATTCTGAAAAGATAGGAAGTAAAGAAAACCTTGGAAGCTGTGACAATTCTGAAGGAGGGAAAGAGGAACTAGAAATACCAGAATAATTCCAAAGCAGTAAATTTATTTTAGCCCCTTTTTCAAAGGAGAGATGAATGAAGAACTAAAATAATCTTAAAAGATGATGGCTACACAGTTTCACCTTTCACTTTTTCCCAAAACTCTTAGTTTCTAGAAAACAGCAGAAAAAAGTCGGAATCTTTTTCTTCCCTAGTCCAAATTCGGAGAAGTGCTGATCAACACATATCTAACACTTGTGCAGCCAGGAAAAGGCTCCCCGTCTCCAAAAATGGAGACAAGTAACACCTCCAGCGGAATCACCCAACCACCCGAGAAAGCCTGCAGCAGCTTGAGTCTCAGAGACCACGTGCATGTCCCCTGGGGGTGAGGATAGAGCAACTCAGCAGCCTGGCAAAGAGCAGGCAGGAGCCCTGCCACCAAGTGTCACCTCCAGGGAAGATGATGGGAAAGCCTGACCTCAGGGAAAGGAAACCATACAGTGAATGTCATGGACCTGTGCACTTAAAAACCATTAGAAAGATAATTTTGCCAGGTGCGGTGGCACGCACCTGTAATCCAAGCACTGGGAGGCAGAGGCCAGGGATCTCTTGAATTCACGGGTTCGAGACTATCCCAGGCAACATAGTGAGGCCTGGTCTCAAAAAAAAAGCAGCCGGGTGTGGTGGTAGGTGCCTGTCATCCCAGATATCTGGGAGGCTGAGGCTGGGAATCACTTGAGTCCGTGGGATCAGGACTACCTGGGGCAACATAGCGAGACCTTGTCTCAAAAAAATAAATAAATAAAATAAAAAATAAAAAGATCATTTTACTTCTCTATGTTTTACCACCAGAAGAAAACACAGCAATGGTCAGTTTACAGAGTGACCAGTTACACTGGCTCTTACCACCTCTCCATGCCAGGCAGCAAGCTGCACTACCCTTCTCACTTTCTTGGTGAAGGAACCAAGACTTGAGACTCGAACCTGGATCTACCACCTCCCAACCCTCCTGCTCGCTCCACATCACCACACTGTGTCTCCGGGCAGGTGTATCTTGAACGTCACCCAAGAATTTCAGGACATTGCCAGGTTATTGTTCTTCAATAGCTACGCTCAAAAATCTTCACTGTTACATGGTGAACAAGAACCCAGTAGATATTAGAAACAGCTTCCCAGTTTTAAAAACTGTGGTCACTGCCTCTCCGCATAGACCTATCAACCCCAGGTGCTTGAACAATATTGAAAAGAACAAGACAGTGAAAATAATGTCTTGGATGCTAAGCCCATAGGAGAGGGAAGCCAGCTCCTGGGGGCGCTCTGCCGCTGGACCATACCATGAAAGGATCTGGACTCTTCCCAGACACTGGGCTGGCTGCTCACAAGTTCACACACTGCAGGGGTACAGAGGTGACTGGGCCAGAAGTAAGAAAATGCAAGTAAGAAGGAAAAAGGACCTCAGAACCTGGCATCCCCAGCAACAAGAATCCGCTCCAAGACCTCACTCATTCACCTGAAAATGAAGAGTCCAAATGAGAGGCCATGTAGAGCTTATCTGGGATCAACTGTATGCAGGGAGCACACATTCCACAGAGCCCAAACTGTGACCCTAGGAAGGACCAAAGTCAGGGGGGTGTATGACAAGCAGGCAGGGTAGGCAGGTTCATGAGGGATTAGGGCAGACGGAACGAGAGTCCCAGAGCCCTCCGTGGATTTCCCAGGTTCTAAAGCTTGCTCAGGGAACCAGATACACAGGCACACCAGACAGGGAGGCTGACATGCAAGGAGGTAGGGGTATGGTTTGCCACTACCACCACTTCTAGTCGGCTTCTAGGCTCAGGTGCGCACACTTACAGATGCACACACCCATGCTCTCTTGGCCCAGGGGTCCCCGCTCCCACATGCCTTCTGCTTTAACACCATCAAGGCCTCCGGTGATAACCACAGTGGTGAAAAAAGCCACATTCATTCATTTACCATACATGGGGCAATAGGGAGAAAAGGGAGGCTGAGGTGATGGTCAGTGGAGGGATAACAGAGAAAGAGTGGGTAAATCAACTTCTCAAGTCCTTCTGAAGCCCTGACCCCAACATGGGCAGTGTATTTGTTCCTAAAATTTAGGCACTGCCATTAGCTGTGTCTGAAAAACAGAGAGGCCTAAACAGGAAATGGGTACTTTTACTTTGCAAGTCCTGGGTGGGGAAGAAAAAATGTATCACCAAGAGGGTGTGCAGAGGGAAATGAAAATTGGAGCCTATGGCTTTTAGGAGGGGGAAAAAAAGATAAAGAGGATAGGAGCAGAGACTAGAGAGAAGAGAGATTTTTGGGAAGAGAAGACATGAAAATAGTCAAAATAGGGCAAAAGTCACCAACCAACAAGCCACATTCAAAATGCGGCTTCGGCCACCCAGGTTCCCTCAGGTTCGTACCACCCAAATGCGGCTTAACAGGGTTTATTTATAAGGGAAATTAATAGGGAAAACAAAATGTCCTTAAAACCACAAGTGGCCAGTTATCTTGCATCATCACCATTTTCAGTCCCAAAGGTCCCAAAGACACATTTCCATGATGGTGCCCTTTGTCCCTCCTAACCTGAGGTAGGCACTCTGCAAAGTCCAGTCTTTCTCTGGCATCTTCTTTTTTGCTGCTTCTCTCTCTAAAGTTCAGAGATTCTCTGATTCTCCAAGGTGCTTCAAACTTTTTCCACAATTGCTGGTGCATAATCAGCTTCCCAAATCCCTGGCCATCTCCAGGTACCAGCTCACTATACCACTCCATACCAGCTATTCTTCTACTGGTCACCATGGCTTCTTGTCACCAGCAGCTCACTTTTCCAGGGGGTTTCTGCCCAGTCTGGTCACTCAGGTACTCTTTACCTGTCTGCCATCCTCATCTCTCCCCATTCTTGTCTCCTCTAGTCTCTGCTCCTTTCCTTTTTATCTTTTTTTTTTCTTGCTCCTAAAGGCCAAAGGCTCCAGTTTCCCTCTACCACCCTCTAGGTGATACACTCTCTCTTCTGGGTTCACAGAGGGGGAAAAGAGCAGAGAGAAGCTACTAGCTGATGTTTGCATATCAATGGTAAAGGTGATCAGTGAAAATGCTAATGACCTGCTTGTATCCGCTGATAAGGTGTGGCTACTTAAAGGTAAATTGCTATTAAACTGTTTGAAGCCTGCTTCGGAGAGAGAAGCAGGCCTGTATGTGTTAAAGTGAAGTTAAAAAGTCCCTTCATGGTCACCCACTTTCAGGTCACAGCGGAAATTTGAGGCCTCTTTTACCTCTGTGTTTTTCAGACACAGTTAATGGCATCAATGCCTAAATTTCAATAATGCCCATATTAACTTCAGAATGATGAGCTGGTAAGAGGGCCCACGTGCCCAAGCTGGGCAGAAGGCTCCTGGGAGAGTGAGCTGATACCTGGAGATGGTCAGGGATTTGGAAAGCTGATTCGGGATCAGCATTTGTTGAAGTTTGAAGAGCCTAGGAGAATCGGGGCAGCTCGGAATACTGGAGAGAGAAGCAAGCAAAGAGAAAATGCCAGAGAAAGACTGGACTTTGCCTGCCTCAGGTTTGGAGGGGCAAAGCAGCACCATCTTGAACATGTATCTTTGGAACCTTTGGAACTGAGAATGGTGACTGATGTAAGACAACTGGCCATTTGTGGCTTTAAGGGCTTTTTGTTTTCCCTGTTAATATTCCCTTGTAAATAAACCCTGATGTTAAACAGCATTTGAGTGGCAACTGCTATGCGCAGGTGGTACGAACCTGAGGGAACTTGGATGGCAAAAGCCGCATTTTAAAGCACCATTGTTTTTCCCTATGGTTTGTTGGTTGGCGGTTTCTCTCCATTTTGACCGATTTCACTTCCAAGCAGAACACACTCTCTCTTACTGGCTCCTTGCAGTGTTGGCAAAGAGGTTTTTTGTTGGAGGGACTTTCTACGGCCCCTTTTTAAAATGCTGCCAATGGTGGCAGGTTTCCATACACAGCAGATGGGCAGCTGACCAGCACTGGTGCTCAGTACTCAAGAAGCCCAGGCATTGAGCTTGAACCCAAGAAAGCAGAGACATGATTGCAAGCCCCATGTGTTAGGATCCCATAACAAGGGTCCCCATGAAGCCGGGACCCCAGTATGGGCAGTATTGAAATTTAGGCACTGATGCCATTAGCTGTGCCTGAACAACACAGAGATAAAAGAGGCCTAAACAGGGAGGGTACTTCTACTTTGTTGCAAATTCCAGGTGTGGAAGAAAGAATGTACCACCTAGAGGGTGTGTAGAGGGAAACTGGAGGCTTTGTCTTTTAGGAGAAAAAGAAAAAGAGATAAAAGAAAAGGAGCAGAGACTAGAGACAGTACTTTTGGGGAGAGGGGAGACATGAGAATGGCAGGTGGCTAAAGAGTATCCTGAGTGACCAAGCTGTGCAGCCAGGCAATGCCTGTAAGCTTCAGCCTATGAAGCGGCTGGGGCTAGGGATTGTGGTTCGAGTCCCGCCTACGGCCCCGTAGCAAGACCTAGTTCCAAAAAAAATAGCTGGGGGTGGTGGCGTGCGCCTGTAATCCCAGCTACTGGGAAGCTATGGCTGGGGACTGCTTGAGCCTGCGGTTCCATGGGCAAATATAGCGAGACCTAGTCAAAAAAAACCAAAAAAACAAAACAAAAGCTGTGCCGAAGCCCCCTAGAAGAGTGAGCTGCTGGTGGCAAGGAGCCATAGTGGCCAGCAGAAAAGTAGCCAGTGTGGAGAGTGTGGCACCGCGGCAAGGTGGCATAGTGAGCTGGTACCTGGAGATGGCCAGAGATTTGGAAAGCTATTTTGTGCATCAGCAATTGTTGAAGAAGTTTGAAGAGCCTTGGAGAAGCGGAGCACGAGAAGACACCAGAGAAAACACGAGAAGCCACGAGAAGACACCAGAGAAAACACTGGACTTTGCAGAGTGCCTGCCCCAGGTTTGGAGGGGCAAAGGGGCACCTTCTTGGACATGTGTGTTTGGGACCTTTGGGACTGAAAGTGATGACCGGGGTAAGATCACTGGCAAGTGTGGCTTTAATTTAAGGACTTTCGTTTTCCCTGCTAATAGTCCCTTGTAAATAAACCCTGTTGTTAAACTGCATTTTGAGTGGCAACTGCTATGCGCAGGTGGTACGAACCTGAGGGAACCTGGATGGCAGAAGCCGCATTTTAAATGTGGATTGCTGATTGGAGGCTTCTGCCCATTTTGACCCAATTTCACCCACTCTCATTCCCAGATGGTTGCTAGGCTGGCGTGGCCCCCTCAATTCTCACAACACCAGCCAGAAACTACCGTAATCATCAGCATTTCACCCACAGGAAAAGGTAGCGTGGAAATTTCTAGAATACCCAAGACTTGGCACAAGTCCCCTGGGCTGCCACCTCCGGTAGCCACAGCATACCACTACCCCGCACCAAGAAAACTGAATAAATTTGATTCAAAAGCCATACTGTGCCACCAAACCCATCAAAAGGTGCTCAGTCATTTGTCACTAGGGAAATAAAACTCAAAACCACCAGCTAATGCTCATTGTGCTCCCCCCCCCCCCAACGTAGTTTTACCAAAAAAGCCTGTTGGGGAGAATCTGCAGAATGAGCACTCAGACATGCGGGTACATCTGCTGCGGAAATCAGTTCTGCAGTTCCTCAAGAATTAAATGTAGAATTACCATATGACCCAGTAAACCTACTCCTCCATACAGAACCCAAAGGATTGGGAACAGGTGTTCAAACAAAAACTTGTACAGGAATGTTCTCTGCAGCACGCTGACAACAGCCGACAAGTGGCCACAGCCAGTGTCCATCAGCTAATGACCAGATAAACAAGCGTGCTCCAGCCACCCCGTGCAATGTCACCCAGTGGTTAAAGAACGAGGCACTGACGTGCACGTCAGCACAGGTGCACCATGAAGACATTATGCTCTGCAAAAGCAGCCAGACACACACGCACCATATCCTGCGTGGTTCCGTTTACACGGGAGATCCAGAGGCAGTGACCCCAGAGCAAGGCCTGGCGACAATGGAACCAGGCAGCCACATCAGTCCTGGAAGGACTTACGGCCACTGGACCACATACTTTAAAATGGTTAAAATGCCAGCCGTACAATATTTATAATTGCAAGGACATGGAAACAACCTGAATGGCCCAAGACAGATGAATGGATGAAAAAGATGTGGTACATATACATGATGGAATATTACTTATCAATTAAAAATGACAAGTTTGACGAATTTATGATAACATGGATATACCTAGAAGAAAACATATTAGTCAGAAAGACAAAGACAGAAACCAAATGGTTTCACTAATATATGGGACAGAGGAAAAACAAGCAAAGGGGCCAGGAAGAAGAGTCCAAACAACTAACAATCAAACTAAAGTACACAACTGGTGGGGGTGAGGAGGGCAGAGAGATGGGAGCCAGTGGTCAAGGAGGGAGGAGGGGAGGTGGTGGGTAAACCCTGGGGAAAACAAAGATGTGAAATAAATATGTATAGATATATTAAAAAAAAAAAAAACACCAGCTGTAGGCTGTATACATTGCTACCATCTTTTTTACTAGGATTTTTTTCAAAGCAAGCAAGTAAAGGTCTTAACTGCAAAGGTTCCCAGGTACAAATCACACACCCGTATTCCAGACTTTGCTTGGCACTCTTAGTATCCCCAAGCTCGACTTTCCTTCCTATCAGGGCAGTTCCTCAGGGAGATCTGCCCTAAGAGTCACCTGAAGGCCTTTGACAGGTTTCCAGAAGATCTGACCCAGAAGCAGGTGTCAGAGTCAGAGGTCTGCAGCTTGTGAGGTACCGAAAAGCAGTAGGAGGACAAGCGGAGCTCCCATGGAACGTTCTAGTACCAGCCGAGGTGGACATGGCATGCGGGCCTCAATTTGGCTTTGAGGCTGAACAAAACGGTAAGGTTTTCCCGAGCTGTAATCCCAGACATGATTTTCTGACTTGGAATGCAGGTCCTGTGAGGCGTGCTTAGAATAATAAATACTATTTCACAGAAACTGAATTTCGACCCAGCATATAGGATTGTTCTTCAAGTAACTTCTGTCTGACCACTGGAGGTTCCTCTGTGGCTTCCTCTTTGGTGCAGGTGGCCTTGCCAAGCTGGCAGCTGAACGTTGTAGCTGCGGTGTCTGAGCCCACAGCCTAGCCACAGAAGGAGCCGCTTCCACAGCACATAGACCTCATCTCCCACCAGCGTGCAAAGAATGCTCTCTTTGGCTAGTGGACAGGTGTGCATGGCTGGGGGGGGAGAGGGAGGTGTACACATGTGCCTACACAGCTGGCTTCAGTTCTCTGTGTTCACCTAGTGTTTCGGACAGAGGACACTGCACATTAGCGAACAGAAAACTCAGATTTTGTTCTAATTATTCTGTTCTGTTAATCATGTCAGAATAAATAAATATTGATTTCCAGGCCTTTCCCCCTCATGCTCCATCAGGGACAGGATGCAGGAATTCGCATTTTAACACACACTCCGGTGCCTTGGCACCATCCCTGGCCTTCTGGCCAGCCAGCCAGTTCCCCAGGCTGCTCAGAAGGAAGGTGTTAATGACCTCCTCGCTCCATGCTGACAGCTGCTGTCTGGGTACCAGCTCTGAGCCACTGGTATGTGCTGCCCGGATCGAGCTGCCTTCTCCCAGTCGATCCCCCTCCACCTGGCAGGCACCAGCCTTGGCCCAGGAAACACAGTGTGTGCTACTTCTGGTCCAGAGAGCTGTCATCTTGCTTTGAAAGCGATGGGACGTTTTGGTTTTCTATGTCTGTTCCCCATTGATCACTGCTTTGTGTTTAAAGCACAGATTAAAGTTAAAGCATGAGCTCACAGGGGCCACGCTGCACTGAGACCGATTTGTGACCATCTCCACTAGAAAGCCAGGTTGCAATCATGTCTTTCCCTAGGCATATTGAAATCACCCCTTAAGAGAGGCCATTTAAAATATAATAACATAAAGGGCTTTTTTTAAAAAAATGGTAAAGTTTTTAACATACCCACCATCAAGTGTGGCCAAGAACCCACATCTCCTGCATGGTCCAGGAAATGTATCAAAATACACTCTGGGCTACTCAGTGATCGAAACAGATGAACTCTGCCATTTGCAGCAAGATGGATGGAGCTGGGATGACGCTAAGCGAATTAAGTCAGATGGAAAAAGATAAATATCAGGTGGTTTCACTTATATGTGGAACACAGAGAAATTAAACAAAAGGTCAGAAAACAGACAAAACTCTCAAGCTGACCACAGAACTGAGGCATCCAGGAGGGGAGGGAAGAACAGAAGGGACTACAGTGATGGATCACAGATGCTATGGTGGCCGGAGAACTATGAGGATCTCACCTGAGGGGAGAAACCAAATACTGTCCAAAAATTAACAAGGATGTAAGAAAATAAACCAATAAATGTATTTATTTTTTTTAGAGATTAGGTACTGCTATGTTGCCTGGGGTAGTCCCGAACCCAAGGATTCAAGTGATTCCTAGCCTCAGTCTCCCAGATAGCTGGGATTACAAGTGCCCAGCTAGCAATAAATGTCATTTTTTTAAAAAAATCTCTGAGCTTGCTGTACCCTCCCCCCCTTCTCAGACCCTCCCCCAACCTCACCAGCCTTTGCCAGCCTCTCCCCAGTCCCTGTTCTTAGTCTTCTCTCCCAGTCTCTGCCATTCCTCGGTTTAACATAAGAATATGAAACCAATTAATATATTCATTGTCACTTGCACTGAAGGAGCTGCTTCTTTCTCTGCTTTTAAACACTGGTTGTAATTTGTTCTTGAAGAAAGTTTTTTCTGCCTGTGTGTAAGCCTTGGTTGATTTCTCTAGGGGCATCCGTGGTCTCTAAGAAAAAGAACGCTTGATGAGTGGTCTATTTAAATAAGGAGCACAGGGCATCCTTAGTGAGAGATTTAAACCCCCCTGCTGGCAAGGGACAATTGCTCCTTCTTTTACAGGGCTGTCAGGACAGGAAGAAAAGGCTCCATGTTAGACTATGCAAAGATAGTCTAGTCTAACATGGAGCTTTAACTTTTAAAAAAGGCCTCCCTGCAGTCCTGTAGGTGGGCATGGAGGTTCCCCAGTTCCTTCAAGTCCCAGACCCTACCTGCTCTCTGTCATATCCCCTTATTCTGACAGTGACACGAATAAATGCCCCAGCGGCACTGCTGAGAAGCTCTGACACAAGGTGTCTCTTTACCAGGGTGGCTGGGAGAGCAGCAAATGGAAAGGCAAGCCCCCAGTAACACCTGGCACCCCACTGCCAACTGGTAGAGGCAAACCACAGAGTGTATTCACTTGGTTCTATTTACCCACATGTTCACAAGTGCGGGGGAGAGAAAAACAAACACTTTCGCTCCCTTCCACACCCACTTTACTGTTCACCAGTTGAGTCTCTTGTGTAACTTGCGGCCCCTGTTCTGAACAACTTCCTCCCAGGTGGAATGTTAAATAAAAGAGGCAACCATGGAAAGCAAATCAGCATATTCATCCATGATACCTAATATTTCTGTCTGGTATACACAAGTACTGCGCTCGTTAAGCACCGTCCAGGCATAATTATCACTGAATTTCTTCAACAACCCATTTTGCAGAAGAGGCGACTGAAGCGAGTTGATCAGCGGGTAGCTAAGGTCATTTGTTGACAAGTCAGGATGTATCTTGGGGCCTGCAGACCCTGGCCCCCGCCCCTGACCCCACTGGTCACAGTCCACCAATCTCCTGACCAGTCAGGTCACACACCACGAACATATTTTGAATAGTGTAAAGTATAGCCTAGCAATAAAAGTTAGAACAATGAAAAATACATATATTATTTTTTGAGACTAGGTCTCGCAATGTTGCCCGGCGTAGTCTTGAACCCATGGACTCAAGTGATTCCCTAGCCTCAGCCTCTCAAGTATCTGGGATTACAGGCATGTACCACCACACTTGACTGAAAAATATCCTAAATAGCAAAACACAATAAGGCCATGGCTGCTGATTCTGGCCGGCAGCTTGCCGTGCATCATTTAGGTAACATATTTGCTAGAAAAGAGTAAGACGGTGGAAATCCTAACTCAAAGATACAAAAGGTCGCAAAGCTTCTTAAAAGTCCTCACTAGGCAGTCCCAGGAGGCTCTTGAGCATGAATACCCACAGCAAGAAGTGAGAGAAGAGGCCAGGAGTCAGCCTGGAAACTGAGGGCTCGTGGTCAAGGGGTTGCAGGGAGGCCAGCCCTTTGCCTGATTCAGGAGAGTGACCAGGCAAGGCTGGGTATGAGAGAAGTGACTGAGAGAAGTGACTATGAGAGAAGTGACTATGAGAGAAGACAGATACCCACATTTTGCTATGAAGTCTCTTGGTTTTTAAATATTGGCTATTTTTTCGACATTTTTGAAAAAATAAATACAAGGCCGGCGCAGTGGCACACTTCTTTAATTCCAGCCTCGGGAGGCCGAGGCTACCTGAGGCAACATAACAAGACCTAGTCTCAAAAAAAAAAAAAAAAAAAAAAACCAGACAGGTGTGATGGTACATGCCTGTAACCCAGCTACCTGGGTGGCTGAGGCTGGGAATCGCTTGAGTCCGGGAGATTGGAACTACCCGGGGCAACACAGCAAGGCCTAGTCTCAAAAAAGAAAAGAAAATACATCTACAGTAAAGCCAGTGATATAGCTGCTTCCGGCTGAAGTTCAAAAGAAGAACACCAGAATGTGTTTGCAAGATGGAGTGCTCCCCAAATTCCCTAGCAGGCACCTGTGCTCCCCAGGATGAATGCAGAGTAGCCCTGGGAGCAGATGACTCAGGACATCCCCCAAAACACCCGGGGGCTCCCTGAGGCCCAAGGGCATATCACACACCCCAAGCTGGACCAGCCCCCTGCACAGCCTGGGGGCAGTCCCTGCAAGGTCACCAGAGCAGCAGACACCTGGAGCCTCAGACCATGCCAGGACACACCCTAAACAAGGCCAAGTTGCCAAGAAAACAGCTGAGGCCCTCTTCCTTCAAGAGCTGCACAAAACTAGTTACCCCAGCAACATCAAGGAACGCCTCAGTGGTCTCCATTGTGCAGTGTTGTGCTCATGATATGATGATGGGTTTAAGGTTTCTGCTGCTAGAAATTAGGGTGGGGTTACTGTGGGGTATGGGTGGCAACTAGGGATGCAGGGAGGCAGGGGGTGGCTGCTCCCTGATCTCTACATTGTCCAGCTGTGCTCACTCTGCAATTTCATAAGCCACATACGCAGATGTACCTTTCGAGAACATATTATACCTGAAAAAGTTACAAGTAAAAGATGTACAGAGAGAGGCAGAGATATCTAAAATTGCAAAATCTCCATTTCTATCAACTTGGTAAAATCCAGAAAACACCCATCACTTAAACTCATCACTTCTTTTAGCCATTCAACCAACTCTCAGAAAAGTAAAAGGCTGCATTTGAACTTCTAGCCTATCTAGCTTCCCAGAAAAGACAGTTCACTTTGTGAGCCTTCATTTATATGGTGAGACGATTTCTTGAAAAGCCATATGAAGACCACCTCTAGAATAGGAGTCATATTTGAATGCCTTAGGGGGACCATTGCCATTTAAAGAACAATTGCTTGCCATGCAGCTCCCCACCAGCCCCTATTGCCCCCCTGAGATGGAGATGACCAGCCCACCTGCCCTGGCCCAACACTGTGTACTGCTGCCTGAGGGCCTGCCTCCAGCAGCTGCCAAACTTCTGCTCTCCCCTGGGGCTGAAACCTCACACTCTCATCAGATAACCTCTCCTACTTTGCTGAAGCTATCGACACCATCTCACATGAGGTTCCCCCCACCCCACTCCATCTCAGCCTCAGCCAAGCTCCATCATGCAGTCATCCCCAAGGTCAGGTGTGTCTCTCCGGGAGCCCACCCACATACCTTCCTTTCCAGTAACCTGAACCCCAAACATGGCTTCCAGCTGCAGGGCAAATGAGTTATCAAGGTTTTTCACACCCTCCCACCATCAGCCTCTGTGACACTGTGGTACTGTGCCCTCACCATGATTGTACATACTTGGCCCAGCGGGTGTGCACATGTGTTGAGTGGGCACGCCTGGGGCTAGAGGTGGGATAAAGGGCAGCTTGGAGCTGGGGAGAAAAGAGACTCAAGTGGCTGCTTCCTGGCCAGCTGGTTTTCCCCTGTTCACTATGAAAACTGCTGTGAAGATGATGCCAAGGGCTCCTACTTTCTTCTTTACCTGCTAGACCCGATGATGAAGCCACCCAGATTGGGTAAAACACCAGGATCTTTCCTTCTCCCAAATCACATTCTCTCCCCCTTCTGTGTCATCATCAAACACCAGAGGTCTCCTCTCCCTATAACATTTTCTCCTTAACCCTCCAGCTGCCCAGCCACAATTCCTTTCCCCCCGTCCTCTTCTTCCCTGGGCACTTCCTGGAATGCACAGCTGACATCCTTCCCTGCATGTTCTCCAAGTGCCCACAGGAATGTGTGTGTCCAGTGAGCGGTCCCAGTGCACCAGCTTATGTTGCAAACACACTTGTTAGATGAAAACATCTGCTCACGCCACAAACCACAGATCTGAAGTAACTCGGAGGGTGAATAAAGTACAAAAAAACTTAACAAGCCATTCATCAAGGATCAAATCTGAGTTAACAAAATGCTGATGTTGGCAAAGACTCCTGAGCCCATGGAGGCTTTGTAAATCATGACGAGCAAACTTCCAGAGAGAGGAACACATCAAGGTGTCTTCACACAGTCAGACAACTTAAAAGCACTTCATGAATCGCTGTTAAAGAGTTACCTTTCTGTTTTGTTTTGATCAAGCAGTCTGTCCAGATTGCAAGAACGATCCTGGAACCAACCTGCGCTTGTACTTCATCATGCTGGGCCCACAGGTCCCGTCTCAGGGTCTCTGTCTATAAAACAAGGGGAGGAATGCCTTCCCCCCCAGGTACCAGGCAGAGAGAATGAGACGATGCATGGACAAGACTAGTCCAGGCTGCATACCAGCCTCCAGGGTGCTTTCCAGAATACCCAGGTCTGATCACCTTCCCAGAGACACTGCATTGATGTGCCTGGGTGTGGGTTGCAATTTCTAAATGTCCCGGGTGACCCTGATGTGCACAGTCCTTACACTAAACCATGGCAACTTTCCCAACAAACACCAGCTGTCTCAGTATGAATCACACAACCTACAAAAATCAGGTTCTAGGTTTGCACCTAGATAGGTTTGCACCATCAAGCGCATCAAAGTAAGGCTAAGCCCAGTGAAGCTTAATACCCAGGAACCTTATGGTCTGTGCACACTTTGCTTTCTTTGCCTGTTCTTCTCAGCTAGTGAAATCAGAAAAGCATAGCTCCCAGAAGTAAATTCAGGACTGTGTATCAAGCGGTGTTCATGGAGGTCCCTCATGGTTAAGCAGGAGGAAGTGTTAAGTGTTGACATGAATTACCAGTGCCAGACACTCTAACCAAGGGCTAATGCAATAGCTAGTCATGGGCCAGTATGGAATTTGGAAGCTGGTAGAGTGATGGAGTTTCAGAAAAGAAGAACACGCCCTATCTCTCCAGCCCTCTCTGGCACACTAGAAGGTGGGCAACAGCACGTCTCTCACCTGTAGCCCAGCTTCCTGACCTCTTTGGAATGTCCCAAGAGATATATGATCTATTAGTAATGACTGTTGCCCCCATAGGTAAATTCTCCTGTTATCAAACATCCCCACATCGTCCCTGCTAGATGTCACGCATGCTTTGCTACTTCCTCATCACCTCATTGTAACATTTCCTTGCTGGGGTATATAAGTGGCATCGCGACTTCATTAAAACTGGACCTGAACATGCTTCCCAGGAACCTTGTTCTGTGGGCTGGCCTCACAGATCGCTATCAGTCTCTTCCGTCTCATTTCTTCTGCATTCCACACATGACTCCTAACAGGCCAATTTAGCCAAACATTCACTCTACTCTAAAAATATATTTTATTCCATTGAAAACTGCATTCAGTGCTAAAGATACTAACTCTTGCGCTTATCATTTCCATCATGTTGGAAAACAATACAACAAACAAGCTGAAAAATCTATCAGGAAAAATAAGAATAGGAAGGGGAAAATGAGTGAAATAAAGTGAGTGAAGCTGCCTTAGGAAAGACAGAACTAAATTCAAAAGGGAAAGTTACACAACTTTCATGTCCAAACAGGCAATCAATAGGAATTAAGAATTGTCGAGAAATGAAATTTTAAGACTGTTTCCCATAATATTTGAATCTTATTCACTGATCTGCCATGTAACACAATGTATGAACACATGTATATACACGGTGAAATAAACTGAACACATGTACATACATGGTGAAATAAAACAAGTCAAACAGTATTTTATACCTACTGGATTCATCCAAAAACCATTCTAAGATATCTGAAATCAGGATTTTTGCATATTCTGAGATATCTGAAATCAGGAGCACTTACAAACAACCATGTGTTGTAGTAGAAGTACCAGAGGTTTTGATCATTTTCCTTTATGGAAGGTACAAAAAATAAATGGTTCACCACACTTTCTCCCAATGGCATCTTAGCTTCAATGAAATGTCCTATAGGAATTGGCAATAATCTTCCTATACACAAGACTTCAGGCTACCAGGGAGCTAATAATCTAATTAGGGCATCAGTGTGCATGCACAAAAGCCTAGATTAATAAAAATAATAATTAGCTTCCAATAAGGGCAAATGAATGTCATGAACAGAAACTGCTGAGAACGCAGTGAGACAATGCACATTCGTGCAGTTTAATTCTATCACGGCCATGAGCTGTGAGCTAGAGAAGCTGATGAGACCTCCAGGGAAGACCTAAAACTGAACAGCCAGGACTCAGGCTGTCACACACACTGTGCTCCTCTGAACTTACCTGCAGGGAGCTCAGGATCCTGCTGTGTGCCCCCACACAATAGCAGATCCTCTGAGGCCAGGTTTCTCATAGCCGGGGATGGTTTCACGATGAGGGGGGAGTTGGTGGTGGTTGCACAACAATATGAATGGCCTTCAGGTCACTGCACTGAACACTGAACAAGCGGTTAAGGAGTGAATCTTACCTATAACACCGCAAGAGCCAATGAATCGCAGCCATTCAAGGAATAGTCCAAACAGAGACGATGGGACATCAAAGAAGACACCTGACAAGGAAAGAAAGCTGCGGCTGGGCTCAGAAGGAGGTGTAGACAGGATGCTCCAGAAGAGAGCAATCTGGTCCTCTTGCTGTCATCTTTTTCACCCACACCATACCAGTCCGCAGGATGTAGCAGTAGCCTATTCATTCTGTCTCCTGAACTCTGGCTCTCTAAAGTAAAGCATGGCAGGTAAAATCCCACTGTAGAGAGCTTCTCTGGAAGTTATTCTGGAAAGCATTCTGGTTTACACACATACACACACAGCTTTTTTTTTTCCTTTAAGGTCTATTCTTTTTGACTCAAGTATCCTCCTGCTACAACCCATGCTAGAAGAAATCACTAGAGGTGCAAAGATCTGGGTACAAAGACAGTCATCACAGCACCGTATATGGCAAGAATGACTACCCAGAGAAAGATGCTGCGTAATCAAAGAATGGGTGCAAACTTTTGCTCTACAAAGGAATGTTCTCTACGAAAAAGAATAGAATAGCTCAGAAGATGCTTACAAGAAAATGAAAATTGTAAAATGCAATTTATATAGAGGTGCAATTATAGAGAATGTCTCATTTTATGAAAAAATCCAAGCACATGTATGCACATTTCTTAAACGACTAGAAAGACGCATAGCAAACAATTTAGGAAATTGCTCTTATTAAGTGGTAGAAATATATGTCTTCCAAATGTACTTTGATATTTTCCAAAGAATGGATGAGTACTATTTATAATCAAAAACAAACCTTTCTTATGCCTACGGGGAAGTTTGAAGTTCAGTCACATGGAAGTGATGCTTAAAGCCAAGAAACTGAATAAAATCATCAAGAAAGAAGAGAACGCAAAAAGCAGTTCTGAGTTAGGATGGGGAGGAGGAAGCAAGGAATAGTGAGAAAGAAAAAAGCCCAGCCTTATGAATCAGCTACTGAATCTGCCAAGTCATTACTCATCCTGGTTCATTCAATCAACTCAATCATTTAACCAGTCAGTCAATCGTTAGTCACAGGATCTTTCCTTTCTTTAATCGTCCATTTAATGACTGAACAGCTGTTTACTGAGTACTAGATGGTGAATAAGAAGCCTCTTCTAGTTAGAAACACTGCACTACGGTCAGTGCTAAATGCCATGTGCCCCTTTACAATGTTCTGTTCAACAACGGACCACATACGGTGATTCCAATAAGGGACACAATGTAACCTGCATGTATGGTTAATGCACACTCTCCGACATCCACACAAGAACAAAATCACACAGAACACATTTCTTAGGACAAATCCCCATCACGAAGAGACTAACAGCTATAATAGGGAAGCACATGGATAAATGGCATCAAAACCGTTCTAGGGTTTCTGGAAGGCTTCCTGGAGGAAGTGGTGACTGTGCTGAAGTTTTAAGGGAGGAGAATTAGAAAAATGAGGAAAAAGAGCATTTTAGCAGTAGGAACATCATGTGTGAAGGCACAGGGCATAAAGGAAGTTAACAGTTTCCTATGGAAAGCCACCCTAGTGGTCAGGGAGTGTGGTGGAGTGGTGGGTATGATGCAAAGAAGGGGGAAAGGCAGAGCAAGGGAAATGAAGATGAAACCAAGGGGGGACATTACTATATCTCAGGCATCGCATTACATCACCCTTCGGACTAAATGAACTCAGTGAAGTCAATGATGAGAGAGCCAAAAGGCCCAAGAAGATGCAAGCAGCAGAAAACCAAAGTCAAAAGATAAACCTTTCCCAACTACTTTGTTAAAAGCATGTAACTCTGAGCCCGGCACGGTGGCTCGTGCCTGTAAGCTTCAGTCTATGAAGCGGCTGGGGCCAGGGATCGAGGTTCAAGTCCCGCTCAGGGCAACGCAGTGAGATCTAGTCCCAAAAAATAGCTGGGCATGGTGGCACGCGCCTGTAACCCCAGCTACCTGGGAAGCTGAGGCTGGGGATTGCTTGAGTCCGTGGTACCCCGGGCAACGTGAGCCTGCGGTTCCACAGGCAAACGTAGCGAGACCTAGTCTCAAAAAAAAAAAAAAAAAAAAAAAGCATGTAACTCTGGACCCAACTCATATCCATCATCACTTACCACCCCCTCCCGCTCTCCGCCTTTACCCACCTGCTGCTACTCGATCTTCCTTCCTACTCATTCTCTCTCAAATCCTCCATGAGCTTTACACGTACTCATGAGTGTGTCTGCTTTTTTGCCTGGATTTCCATGCCTTTCTCTGTGTGTATTCGTCTGTCTATGCTGCTATTCACCTAGACACAGGTACACACATTGCTCCTTAATGTACTCAGGTGTGTTCGAGTATTTTGATTTGTCCATGAAAATGCCTCTAATACACATGTTTGTGTTACCTCTTCTTTGTAAGCGTGTCTACCTCTGGGCACACAGACATGTTTCTCTACAATCACATGTGTGCAAGTGCATGGACACAGGTGAAAAGTGCTTCATGTACATGGGCATGTGACGCAGGCCACAAGACTGAACACATTCCTGCAGTTTCCACCAGGATGGCACTCCCCAGTCTTTATGGTGCATGAGGTAGATACTTCAGTTGCCCCAAGATGCCCCATTTTCTCATGCCCAAGCAATGGACAATTGCCCCAAATACCACACCATCTCCCCCTAATTTAATCCCAAACAGAATAATAAAAAGGCTGAAATTCATTGCCCTAAAAACAGTCTTTTGCTGGGTGCAGCGGTGTGCGTCTTTAATCCCAGCCTCGGGTGGCCGAGGCTAGGAATCGCTCGAGTCCGTGAGTTCGAGACTACTCTGGGCAACATAGGCGAGACCTAGTCTCAAAAAAAAAACCAAAACAGTCTTTAACTCCAGCACTAATGTGAAGGCACAAGCCTTGGGGTACCTTTTGGGGGCCACAGAAGCAGAAATTGGCATATCTGTGACTATTTATATAACATTCCAGCACTAACGGGCCCTGATTCAGGAGCTATTTTATAACCTGCCACATACTTCCCATGACAACAGCTTTGCCTGGGACTGTTGCACAAAGCTGTGGTTCTCTCTCCCCGGCCACCGCCCACCAAGCAAGGCCGGACTAAGCGGACTCAGGCACCGACCAACCAATCGACCGCATCCCTGGGCAGCAATCCCAAGCGTCCTGGTGTGGCTCGGTAGGTTCCTGCTCAGGCAGGCGACCGAGTCCCACTGCAGGAGAAATCCTGACTCATCTGTGCACCGCGGCCAAAAGCAGCCGTGCATCATTTAAACCAAACAACCTCATGGTCGTGGAGAAACCAGGTATATGTTAACTCATTCGCTCTCAGCCATTAACCAAACACCAAGATTAAAGGTTATCAACAATTATGCAATCATGAATTGTACAAAATCCAAAAATAAAAATATTAAAAATAGTAATAATAATAAAGGTAATAATAACAACAACAATAATAATAAAGGTAACTTTAAGTCACGTCCATAAACATCGAGCAAAAAAGGCCGGGCACGGTGGCACATGCCTGTAAGCAGTAGCCTAGGAAGTCGCGGCAGGGACCGGGGATCAGGGTTTGAGTCCCGCTCCAGTGAACGCAGTGAGACCTAGTACCAAAACAAGCTGGGCGTGGTGGCACATGCCTGTAATCCCAGCCATCTGGGAAGCTGAGGTTGGGGATCGCTTGAGTCCATGGTATCCCAGGTTCCATGGGCAAAAATAGTGAGATGTAGTCTCAAAAAATAATTAAAAAATAAAAATAAAACCGAGCAAAAGCATCGTCCCTCCGTTCAATCACTCGCACATCCATGAGTACAAGGCACTGTGTTAGGCACCATGGAATAACAAGATGGTTATCCCTTTCCCTGGGGGAAAGGGAAAGGGGGTTATAAAAGAAGACAAAAATCTACTAATTGCTGTGATTATTTTTGACCCTGAAGTTGGCTGTCAATTACTTCAGCATGAAATACACCTTGACAGTTTGGTTGTAAAATAGGGTGTACATTTAGAGCACATTAGAAATGTCATTTTTAGCCAGGTGTGGTGGCGTGCGTCTGTAATCCAAGTGCTGGGAGACAAGAGGCCAGGGATTGCTTGAGCTCACGGGTTCAGGACAACTCCAGGCAATATAGCAAGACCTGGTCTCAAAAAAAACAGCTGGGCATGGTAGCGGACGTTTGTAAACCCAGCTACCTGGGAGGCTGAGGCTGGGAATCGCTAGAGTCCATGGGATCGGAACTACCCAGCAACATAGCAAGACCTAGTCTCCAAAAAAAAAAAAAAAAAGTTTTTTTTTTTTTCTTGATTAGACATTAACACATCACTTTGTAGACTTGTATAAACTTCCCTATCCGAGAACTGTAACTTGGTAAATTCCCAAGAGCTGAACCATTGGGCCAAAGGATCTGAGGCCATCTGGAGAGGAAGTAGATCTATCAGGCCCTCATCATAGGGTGAAAGAGCCATGGTGGGGTCAGCCCTAAGATGGACCTTCCCCACCCAGACCCTGCACACCGCCTGCCAGGCCCCATGAGGGTGGCACTACATGTGAACAGTCTCACCCCATGAGCCCTTGACCACCCAATGACTCCTTCTCTGGTCTCCTCTGTCTGCTCTGAGCCACAGATACTACAATTATAAACCACTTTATTCTTCCACAGAGCCCAACCTGGTCATGCCTCATCTTCTGCAAGTGATGACATATCACCATCGAAAAGAACAAGAGGCAAAAGGACCCTAACTTTCTCAGCAGTATCATCCTCCCTGTCTTCACCAGTGCCCATCCACACCTGCACCCAGCCCAGCTCCCCAGCCCCAGCCACCTGTCTCAGGGAAAGAGAAACCTCCCTGTCCAAAGATGCCCTGGAGTTAGCGTCACCTAAGGCAGTAACATCCCCGCCTATTGCATCAGTTCCCTCATCTGTAAAACAGGATTGATAATTGCTCTGACAGGACTGCTGTGCAGTTTAGATGGATTAATACAATCAATACATATTGTGTTTAGAAGAATGCCTGGCATTTGGGAAGTATACACTAAGTTCAGTTCTTAGCCAGCTATTGCAATGCTTATTGTTAACGAATTCTTCCTGTCTCCTTTGAGAACTTGTCCTGGTAATTAGGCCTTTCCTTTCTCTCCAGCGATTTTGTGCTTACGATAGACAATCTGCAAAGATGACCACCACTGATTTGTAAGAGCATATGGTTCCATTGCTCAAAGGGTAAACCCTGTTCCATCCCAAGGCTTGAAGCTGGACTGGCCTTGGGGTTTGTTCTGCCTATCAGAATGCTGGAGCAGCCACATACTGGTTGCTACTTTGGGGAACTTCAGACACCAGACTCCTAAGAGAACTGGCAGCTTCTGTTTCATCCCTCTTGGAAGACAGCAGCCAAAAATGAAGTTCTCCAGCCTGAGACCACTACTATCTGAAACCACTATTCCCTGAGACCAGTACAACAGTATGAGAGAGCCAAGATAATAGACACAAGAGTGAAACCCTCTGGGCCTTCCATCCTAGCCCTGCTGTCAACCACACGCAGCTAAGTAGAGGACCTCAGTTGAGGCAACTTGCAGGAAAAGAATCATCCACCTGAGCCCTGTCCAAATTCCTGACCCACACAATCATGGGAAGTATGTC
Source organism: Uropsilus gracilis (assembly GCA_004024945.1). NCBI lineage: Eukaryota > Metazoa > Chordata > Mammalia > Eulipotyphla > Talpidae > Uropsilus > Uropsilus gracilis. The sequence continues at coordinate 28,170 of PVHY01017878.1, forward strand.
CAATTTTATAAGCCATTCAATGTTGGGGTGATCTGTTATGCAGCAATAGATAACTGAAATGTCCCCCTTAAACACAGAATGATCCAATTTACATCCCATCTTAAAACAATTTGATCCTATATCTACCATCAAATTACATAGTAACATCTACCACCAATTACTACTACCTTCTTTTTTCGCATCACAGTCCTTTTTTAATAGCACTTAGTATACTTTCAGATACTTAGATATAGGGTGTTCTCTCCTGTCAGACTGATTTCCTTGAGAGCCATGACTGACTGCCATTTTTCTCTTAATCTCCCACCGTGGCCCCCAGCACATAATAATGAGAGTTCCAAAAATGTTAGCTATTTAGTGCAAGCCTATTTAAATAAATGAATGGTCCATACAACTGGTCTACCAGCAGGCAGAGAGAGAGAGAGAGAGAGAGAGAGAGAGAGAGAGAGAGAGAGAGAGAGAGACACTCTAGTACTGGAAAACCCAAGACAAAGATGGGAGAAGAAAATACAGAATCCAGATAAGCAAAATTTCAGAACAAGACAAAATTCCAAGTGTACAGGAAAGAGATGAATGGGAATTTCAGCATGGAAGAATCAGAAGCCACAAGTTGAAAACCACTAAGATTTGGGTATTTTTTTCCTGCGGCACAACTGGTTTATCCCACTAATAGAATGCATATGCTACAAATACATATTTTCCTCCCATGGGGAGCTCAATCCTAAACTGGAAGAGAACAGGAACTTAAAGGTTGTTATTGAGTAAAGTCATTATAAAATGTTTTTTTTTTTTTTTTAAAAAAAAGGTAACAAGTTGCAGGTCTAAGATTTCTGGAAAACATCTAGAAGGTTAGACTCTTAACAAGAAGTCTGGGCAAGAAGTCAAGACATTAATATACAATGTTTTATGAAGTACTACCCGGGGCAGAGAAAGGAGTGGAAGGAGGACAGCTTTGGGTACTGGTTGGGTTTTGAGCAAGATCTTTATTTGAAGGCATTCACTTCCTTCCACCCAAATTTCAAAGTGAATGAGAAATTGATTTTCAACCAGTGACACAGCCTACTTCATTAACAAAGGGGATATATTACAACCACAAGCTTTGCGATCAAAACAAACCACAGAAAAAAACAAGAGTTGAAACAAGTGAGTAGAAATATTACCAGAACCGCAAAGATATAATTCAGGACATGATAAGAGACAAAATGCAGTCGGAAAATGCTACTTGGTATTAAGAAAAATATCCTCTGTGCTGGAGGAGATGGCATGTGGGCTCATCATATGAATTTTAACTTCCTGAAGTATTTTACATATTTATTTTTTTAACCTGCTAAAATGAAACAAAACGGTCCTTCCACACAACATGGGGATCGCCAAAAGCCTGCTCCCTGAACTTCTAGTAGCCAATGCTGGGTGAGCTCCTTCCAGGTGCTGAGGCATGGCCGTATCTTCTTAACCAGGACCCAGGCACACCAGGGAGTGGCCCTGACCATCACTCTCCCAGCACCACTCACCACCAAGCCATCAAGGCCTGGGCATGGGCACCCGGTGGCAGAGTCCATGGACCCAGAGCAAAGGACACCTGGCTAGGGATGCCCCTGCCCACTCCTTTCCTTTCCTCATCTGTTCAATGGGGATAACAGCGCCCACTTCCTAGAACCGGGTAGATGAATCTAGATACCCGGTGCCTAGTCCCACGTTAGGCATTCAGGACTCCCTGGGTGTTATTCGAGCGTTGAGGTCAGTCCTGAGGCTTTCACAGGAGAAAACAGAGACAGGAGACAAGGGAGCCCCCATCCAGTGTCAATAAACAATCAGAGAATTGCAACTTTAAAGGAGGTATGTTTTATCCAGGTGCTGGACAAAGACAACACAGACGTGCAGCCTCTTGGAAGTCAGGGGCAACTTTGACTAGGCACAGTGGTGCGTGCCTGTAAGTGGCAGTCTAGGAAGCCGCAGCCGGTACCGGAGGTCGCCGTTCAAGTCCTGCTGGGGACAACGTAGTGAGACCTAGTTTCAAAAAAATAGCTGGGCGTGGCACCTGTCATTCCAGCTACCTGGGAAGCTGAGGCTGGGGATTGCTTGAGTCCGTGGTACCCCGTGCAACGTGAACCTGCAGTTCCATGGGCAAAAATAGCGAGACCTAATCTCAAAAAAAAAAAAAGTGGCAACTCCGATTCATCACTAGAGAGAAGGAAGAATGCTTTGACCACCCCGAGTGCAAGCTGGCACTAGCTATCATAGGTTG
>PVHY01017879.1:0-30451 GCA_004024945.1 Uropsilus gracilis
CCAGCCTTCTCAACCAAAATACCAAACCAATGCAAGACTATCAGTGCAGACTAATTTATTTCTAACAAAGTGATTTCTAATTATCCTAATAATTACAAAAGAAACATGTAAGACTCAGAATACTTCAACATTGTCCAAAACCTTTCTCAGTATTGTCCAAAGTCCTTTCCCAGATTGCCCAGAAATCCTCAGTCTCTCATTCCTGGTCATCTCACCAATGTCCAGACAGAGTCCATCTCCAGACACTTGAAGACATGTTCCTTTGGCTGCTCCCTTGGCTTGCTCCTCCTTGTCATCCACGCTGTCTTCACCTTGTCACCTTCAGGTAGCAGGAACTCCATGGTGCCAAACCAGCAAAGTTTACTTTCTTCTCAGGCCTAACTTTGGTACGGCGGCCTCTTTCAGACACAAGTCAAACTCAGCAAAACAAACTCCAACACGGAGTTCAAATCTGCAAACTCCTTAACTGCATTCAGCACACATGCTGCCAGCCTGGGCCAACCAAGGGTTGCAGGCCCCAGGTGGCCACATGGCCAAGCTCACATTGTAGGGCTGGCTCACATCTTTACAAGATGGCCGATTCCCATTGTTAAGTCCGAGGCGGGCCTATTTCTGGGGGACTACGGAGGAACGAGACTGACGCGATTTTTTCTGCAAAAGCACAGGGTTTATTCAGACCAGCATGCTGGGGCCTGCATGCTGGGGCTCAACAGCTCACCCGAATGCCGGTGATGCTGAGAGCCCTGAGCACAAGATTTAGAGTTTATTTATACAGAGAGCAGGTTGTATAACACATTTTAACACCTTTAACTTCAGTGTTTACAGACAGTTGCAGGGTGGCACACTGCAGGCCACAATACATCCTGTTTTTTTTCTATTTACTTTTTGGAATCATTTGATTTGACAGAGTTTGTAACTTGGTTCAACTGCAAGGCTGCTGAGCAGGTACAGAAAAGCAAGCGAGCATATTAGCAAAGCAATAGCCCTTTATGTCCTGCAACAGGGGATGCCTCTTTTTAAGCCCTACACAATCTCTCCTCCATTGAACCTCTCTACCCAGTCTCCACATTCGAATCTGAATCCCTCTTTTTGTTTGCACACCCTTTATATACCCTGATTTCCCGCCTTCCAGGAAACATGTTTCACCTTGACCATTTCACTTCTTTCTCCCTCTGCATCTCCCTGAAGGGAAATTCCAGCTAAGGTCATTCTCCCATTTTAGCACACCTGTCCTTGAAATCTGCAATCTTAAACAGGAGACAATGGGGGGGCACACCCTATCAATACCACCTATGTACACCTATGTACACATGTTCAACAACAGGGTTTTAAATACAAGGAATGTTAACTGGAAAAACAAAAAGTCCTTATAACCACAAATGGCCAGTTATCTTACCCCAGTCACCATTTATTCCCCAAACCCCAAACACATGTACAAGATGGTGCCCCTTTGCCCCTCCGCACCTAAGGCAGGCACTCTGCAAATTCCAGTCTTTCTCAGGCATCTTCTCATTGCTTCTTCTCTCTCCAGTATTCTGAGTTACTCCACTTCCCCAAGGTTCTTCAGACTTTTTCCACAACTGCTGATATACAAATCAGCTTTCCAAATCCCTGGCAATCTCCAGGTACAGCTCACTAAGCCACCTTGCTGAGGTGACACATTCTCCACACTGATTACTCTTCTGTCGGCCTCCATGACTCCTTGCTACCACCAATTCTCTTTTCCAGGGGACTGACTTTGGCCAGACCACATGGGTCAGTTCCTTTAGTCTGCAATTCTTGTCTTTTTCTCCTTCTTTCCTTGTTCCTCCTTTTTATGTGCCCTTTTGCTCTTCTTGCTCCACATTTTTCTCTCAGTTTTTTTCAGACTCAACACACCAGGTCATGTTGGTGCTAATGTAATTTTTAACTGCATCACTACCCTGTATCAGTTCCTACTCCTCTTACAGTCTCTTTGATAGTCATTGCCTCTTCAATGGATGGTGACTCATCCACTCTAAAGGCTTTAAATATTACTTACTGACATCATCTCCAAATCTATTTCCCTAGTCTAGACTCTTACTCCAGACTCATCTGTCCAACTGCCACACCAATGACTTGCTTTTCTAATGAATGTCAAGTTTCACCATCTTTACACCCAGCACCTGCTGTCTCTTCCTCAAATATGCCTTTTCCAGAGTCCCCTCCCCAACTCCACTAGCAGCAACCACATTTTTCTACTCATAAAGTTAAAAATTTGGGGTGTTCTCCTTAGATCCTCTGTCTTATAATCTACATCTAACTCATTAGGAAAGTCCATCTTCAGAATGGCTCCAGAGTCAGAACACACTCACTTCTCACACATACTGGCTTCCTACTGTATTTGGTGCCTCCTTTCCCCTGATCCCACTTCTGCTGTCAGCATAGAGCCCAGCAGTCCTTTCTGAGACTTACACTATGTGTCTCCCTGCTCAGAGCCCCATTTCACTCAGAGCCAAGGTCAAACATTCTAACAGCCTCTAGGCCAGCTGTGAGCTCACCTTCATTACTCTCTGCTCCTGTACACAGACCTCCTTGCCCTTGTGTACCTGCACTGAAGGTCTTACTGGATAATTTTCCTCAGATGATCTTGTAGATAGTTCCTCATGTCCTTCAAATTTTTCCCAAAACTTCACCTTCACAGTGAAGCCACATTAATACCCAATGAAAGTGCCCCTTCCCTCCTAATTCCCACATTCTGGATCACCTCCCCCACTGCCTTTTTTTCCCTATGCGTTTACCCCCTTCTAAAACACTTTCCTTACTAAGTATGCTTCTAGTGCATAGTTTCTCTCTTCCCACTATAGCACATGCATTATCAGATATTCTTTTTTTTGCTTCAGTGATGTTTCCCAGATACAAAAACCCAGCATGTTATATATCTACCACAACAAATTTCCATTGAAAGAATGATCATCTCCTATGTTAGAGATACTAATCTTTGTCAATGTAGCTACTGCCCACATGTTGTTTTGTGAGAGCTACAGGACAATATCCACTCATATGGATGTTGTGATGTGATATTGATGTTGACTCCACTTTTCTCTCAAGAGCTTACTGCTTGTTCTCCTGTCACCCGACTCTACCTCCCACACCTACCCTACTGACTACCATGCACAAAAGTGTAATCTATCTCTCTTTAAAAGACAATGAAGCCAGACACGGTGGCACATGCCTTTAAGCACAAGCCTATGGAGCATGACAGGGACTGGGAATCGCTTGAGTTCACGGGATCAAGATCTGCCTGGGGTAACATAGAGCAATCTAGTTCCAAAAAATAGCTGGGCTTGGTGGTGTGCACCTGTAATCCCAGATGCCTGGGAAGCTGAGGCTGAGGATTGCTTGAGCCCGTTGTACCCCGGGCAACATGAACCTGCAGTTCCCTGGGCAAAGATAGTAAGACCTAGTCTTAAATAAATAAATAAATAAATAAATAAATAAATAAATAAATAAATAAATAAATAAATAAATAAATAAATAAATAAATAAATAAATAAATAAATAAATACAACAATGAACTGTGACTATTGAATTTTATTTTCCCAGAAAACAGTAATCTAAAGTTGATTCTGCCTGATAAATTATGAGTTTCACTGGGAGCCAGCACTGGGGCTACTGAGCTAAGGTCAGGGAGAAAGGGTAGGTAAATAGAGTAGAGCAGAATTCCAGCTAATTTAAAATTAGAAATTATGGGATCTGTCCTTTCTGCATATTCCAGAACATGGCTCCTTTGAGAAGGTTCAGGAAGAATGGAGAGCACTAAACCCCTAGAAGGCAAGTGAGAGCTGGGAGGGCATTCATCTCCTTCTACAATAGAGACACACCTGTGGGCAGGGCCACCCTGGGCTTGGCACGGACAAGGACTAACATTGCTGTTGTCAGAGACAGAAGAACCCAGAGGACAAAAAACCAGATTTTGCACACAAAACTAAGAATAACTTTAATCTTCTATAGAATCTAAGGATAAAAATCATAAGCACAGAAAAGAGAGGCTGAGGGCCAAGTCTAATCTGAATCTAGCTAACTTGGCCCCACAAAGCCCTACTTCCCACAGTCCCAAAGACAAGACTAGACCTCTGTTCGGCCTCTCTGTCCCTGTCTGCATAGACTCAGCATAGAAAACAGGCAGCTATGGTTGGTCCTCATGTCTCCTATTTATTTATTTTTGAATCTTAGAGGAATTTTAGCCCATCAATCCCACATGAAAAATACAGAAAAATAATTTCATATCTGGACCGTTCCTTTCAACAAGGAAGTGGACATGATTTCTCAGGAAATGCAAAGCACAAACAGGGTTGGAGCCAGCCTTTCCTCTGCTGGGACAGGGAAATTATCAGGGAGAGAACACAACTCAGTGTGGGGAGAGGCCTGGTGGGCAAGGCTAGGCCAACCTTCCCACCTCCTCACATTGTGTTAATAGAAATGTAGATAAGTTCAGATCTCCTCGTTAGCAGTGAAAACCAGGGTTTCTTGAAATCACAAAGTAGGAACTAGAGAAATCCTGCATCATTCAGTCACACAAGGCCGCTGTCTCACACTGTGAAAGAACATAACTACAAAGAATTTAAGGGAATCATTGAAGTGTGACATTCTCAATAGTCTGCTGCATCCTCAGAATTTCTCAGAGCTTTCCCACAACCTAGCCCGAAATATCTGCCCCAGCCCCTCTACCACAGGCTTCCAGGGTCTTACCTTTAAGGCTTGAGAGACACATCAGTGCCCTGGACTCTGCCACTGCCTGGAGGAGAACAAGACAGAATCTGGTCAGAGCCACTACAAGATGAGACTACAGGAGGGACGGATGTGGGTGACTCTCCCATGGGCTCCATCTACACTATGCCCAGGGGCTCAGAGATCAACATCTGATCCACACTTACCTGAAGCCTGAGTGTAGGTTATTCCTTGTCCACCTGTGGGAAGAAACACCATGTGAGACCTGAGAGGAGTCAAGTCATAAAGTCCTAAAGGAGATTCTAAAGAAATATAAAGAAATAAAATGAGAGAAGACTGGACTTAGCCTCCTGGAACAAGGATCTTCCCTTCTGACACTTAATGGGAATCAGGTCTCATCACCAGAAGTCTCAAGGTGAATAATAATGTGGTTCATTTTTACTTCTCTTTTACAGAGAGAGAGTGTTAACAATCAGCACCAGACTGGGCAACACATGTGGGTGAATGGTATTTCCCATTAAGCAGGTGAAGGAAGCTCTCCCTGGGACTTGAAAATCCCCAGTGTACAAGAACCCCCCTCCCTTCCCTACCTGAACGCTTCTTCCTCCATATCACAGCTGCAGCCACAGCAGTTCCAGTGAGCATGACTCCAAGAAGAACCACAGCTGCAGGGATGCCTATATTGTGGTTGGTAGGGGTGGTGGGCTGAGGAGATGGCTCTGGAAGGAAAGGGAAGGTGAGACCCTGACCCCCACATCTCATTTCACTACCTGAATGTTCTTAGAAGGGCTTCTAATGCCTCTGAGCAGAAGCTCTTGTGTCCACTTCCACTTCTTTACCATATCTCAGGATTCGCGGCTCCAGCAGCCCCTCATGCTGCACATGGCATGTGTATCTCTGCTCCTCTCCAAAAGCCACCAGCACAGCCGCCCACTTCTGGAAGGTTCCATCCCCTGCAGGCCTGGTCTCCACCAGCTCTGTATCCTGAGTCAGGTCCTCCCCATCTCGCTGCCAGGTCAGGGTAATGTCTGCAGGGTAGAAATCCAGGGCCCAGCACCTCAGGGTGACCTCATGGTCAGAGGTTGGGTGGTGGGTAATGTGTGTCTTTGGGGGATCTGAGGAAGAAAAATAGAAACATTTACACTTTGGATAAGTTCCAGAGATACTGAAGCAGCCTCATATGACAATCCTCAGAATGGACAGGACAACAAATTTGCAAAGAGTCTGGGGAGTCTAGAATAATATCTTACTATTTAAAAACGTTTTTGGATTAAGACAAGAATTAGGAAGATACAGGTCTCTGAGGGGGGGCACAAATATTTGCTCCTGACTTGACTGGAGGGTGAATGACTCAGAAGGCAGGAGTCAGATCTCCAAAAAATATCCTCAGACCAAAAACAAGATCTTGAGAGATACACAGTTCCCAAGATGGCTGTGAGGTCACAAGGATCTGGTGAAGGGTATTCTAGGAATGATCTCCCCTCCATCTCTGGAAGACTGGATTCCTTGATTGTCCTTCAGCTAAAGTAAGGTTCAGTCACTCTGTCTTACAGAATATGGAAACCCTTGGGAATTCCTCTAACCAGAAAGAGAGCAGTTTATAACCATTATTGCTTCTTTGTGGGGTGCAGGCAGAAAAGTTAGGTCTGGAGACCTTGTGGAACCTCTTACCTGTGCGCTGCAGCACCATCTTACCATACTCCACGAGTTTGAGGAGCCACACCACACATTTACTCTCAATAATTTTTATGTAGAAGTTGGTGAGACCTGAAGCCTCCCACTTGTGCTGAGTGATCTCAGCCACCTTGTCCGCTGCAGTCCAGGAGCGCAGGTCCTCATTCAGGGCGATGTAATCTGCGCCGTCATAGGCGAACTGAAGATACATGTGGAGGAGACTCCTGTCTGACCCCACTTTGCAGCCGCACATTGCCTGAAGGGTATGAGACCCTGACACCACCCCACAGTCAGCCCCACGGGTCACCCCACCTGCACCCCAACCTCCCACGGGAAATAAACCTAAAAGTGTTGAGGGTGCTGGCAGGCCCCATATCTGCAGGGTGATGCTTGGATTTAGTGGAGAGACACACCCCCTCTTGTGACTGTAACCTGGCCACGGCCAGGTTGCTCACCATCCTTGCTCTGGTTGTAGTAGCCCCTCAGATCCTCCAGGAGCTCTTTGAACCACTGTGAGAGGCCCCTAGCATTCCTAGTCTCCTTGTCCCAATCTTCCTGCCTCACTTGCTCAGCCCATGGTGCACGCGGCTCTGCCTTCGGACCCGGAGAGTTGCTGTCGAATCGCACGAACTGCGTGTCGTCCACGTAACCCACAAGGATGAAGTGGGGCTGGAGGATGCCAGGCTGGGTCATTTCAGTTTTGAAAAGCCTCAGAGTGTGGGAGCCTGAGGGCAGGTAGGGGAAGAACTGGGCTGAGCCTCCTCTCTGCACTAGTTCAGGGTCTCAGAGAGATGGGCCGAGGGCAGGAAGAGCTCAGAGGTTTGTGGAGGGACAAGAGGAGGCTGGGAGGGTCAGAAAGAGTCCAGGATAGGGCAGGATGGAGGGGGGACAATGGGCTAGAGGCTGCTCAGACTTGCTTTTTCTGGATCCCTGGAACTCCTCTGTGGGTCTCCTAGCTCTGCATTTGGGCAGCAGTCATCTCTCTCCCAAGCCTGTACTCACCTGCCCAGGTCTCTGGCAGGGCCAGGGCCCCCAGGAACAGCAGCACCAGGAGGGTCATATTCTGCTGTCTTCAGATTCTGTTGTCTACAGAATCTGGGGAACTGAGTCTGGACTGGTCATTTGAGTGGTGGTGATGCTGATTGGCTTCTCAGGAAACTTTCCAGACAATGGGGAGTGAGAATAGGGCATGAGTCACAAGTATTAGGGCAGGAGGATCCCAGAGAGAGTGTGAGAAGGAGAAGTGAAACTGCATGGAGATGGGGAATCCCCAGCACTAACCATCCCACCTCAGATGCCACCCTGGGTACTAAGACCCTGAGAGCCACATCCAGGGACCTGGTCTATGCCCTGCCCCCTCCTTTCCTGCACTAACACCACTGTCATACTGTCTCCCCGAGACCAGGCCCTGGGAATGGTCAGTGATTATCAAATACTTTCAGGATTTCTACAGTTTTACAAATTATTGAGAATCCCATATATAAAGCTGTCAATTACCCTTACTTGGAATACAACTATTTTAAAAGAATAGTATTAGAATACTATTTAGTGTTAACCTATTGGGTGTTATCGGAAAGCGTTTTTTTAAGAAATGTAATAGAATATACTGCTTCCATTTTATACTTTTACAAATGTCTTTCTTGCATGTCATACTAGAGTTGGGTTTTGGCAGATATCTATGAGTAAATATACAGCCTCACAGAAACATCTAGGAGTAATATTTCAATAACCTTTTCAAGTAAATGTGCCTAACCAACTTAGATACTAAATTAAAAGTAAACAAGGATAGTTTTGAAACAGTGCTAGGGGGACATCACTATTGTGGGTTCTCCCTATTGAGCTCACAATTGCATGACGCCGCTCAGGCTCGGGATGCATCAACAAAGCAGATTAATTAGAAAGGGCAGACTGGGCTAAGGACATCATTCTTAAGGCCACAGGTGGGCAGCTGTTATGCCAGCCATTGTCCTACAATGTCCACATTTTCCAGAAGTGAAAACTAAAAATAGCTCGTTTTAGACAGCATACACATGGGTTAGTGGTGGACCTGGATCCAACTAACCTGTGGCAACTGGAGATAGTCCTATGTGGTGCTGCTGAGGCAGACTCTCAGTGCATGGCAACAATCTAAGTGCAGGACTGGGCAGGACCAGATGCCAGAGCAGGCAGCTTTCTAAGTCAGTGCCAGGGGACCATGGCACCAGTGTTTACAGCTCCTTAGAGGAACCAGGCATCAGCCAGCATCTCTCCCACTAAGAGGATCCGAAGGTCTACAAAGGGCTCAGAACTCTCAAAGTCTTGTAGGTGGGGTCTAAAAAGGTATGTGTCCAAATTCTAAGAGAGTCTGGATGAGTCTTACCTGAGATGGCATCAAACCTCTCTCCAAAGACCCTTGAAAGCTGCCTTCAGAAGCAGACTAGAACCTGTGTGCTTGTCCTCCTTCAGGGTCTCTGCCTGTCAAACCACATTGGTCCATTTTTCCAGTTTCTAAATCTTGGTTGGTGCTGTATACACTTGAACCTCATTGGTGCCAGTGAGAAATCAAACCTGGTCCATTTTCAAAACCAGTTTGGGTTCAATACAAAACTGGTAGTGTGTCCAACTTGTACTGCTTGCTTTGCGCTGGGTGTACTCACCTGCGTTGTGCTAGCTGATTTCTGAGGTAGGCAGGGAATCTCTGCTTTATCAGAGGGTGCTAGCCTTGTTGAAATCTGACTTGTGCTTCTGCAAAACTTTACTTTCCCCCTTCTTTTTTGCCCCTAAAACCCAAACCTGTCTGTGTAAGGTCAGAAATAAAACAGCTGCCATGGTGTAGCCCAAGCTGATGCACTCAGATGATCTCCCCTCATTCCTCCTCCCTGTGCTACACATTAGAGAACCAGGGGCTAAGTGGGTACTCTGATAGTTTTTCAAATCTTATTTGCAGAATAACCTGAAACAGTATTAGTTAATATTTCCTATTCTGTTACTTTAATTCTATAAGCCTCTCTTCTATACCAAGTCTCTTTGACTACTATTGTATGATTTTTTTTAAAGGATTGCATTGTTTCACTTGGTTGTAGGTCTTCAGAGTCACACTGGAATAAAATTATCATACATTCTATTTGTTTCTTTTTTTATGAATACCAAAACAAAATTTAATCAGTGCTAGCTCTTGTCAAGTTAATAGAGATGGAATGCAAATTTCCATAATTCTGGTTTTCATTGAGTGCTTGCATTTTAACGAGAGAATAGTTACTGCCATTTGCCAACTCTCAGTTGATTTTCCTAAAGTTACAGACTCACACTTAATTTTAAGAAAGTTCTTCCTATTTATTAAATCCAAATAACCTAGTTTTAGTCATTCATATCTTCACATAAAGATGGTATTGCTAAAAAAAAAAGTCTTAATTCACTAGTTCATCTCATACAGTATATTCCTCGGGACGCAGTCCTTTGGAAGCTGACACAAGTGCTTCCTGTGTACTTCCATGTTTTCATAACAGGTGATCTTATTTTTTCTTTATTTTCTTCTTATTTCTAATTGCAGTAAAATACAGAAAAGATAAAATTTACTAAATCAGCCATTGTGTATGTGTGTGTGTACAGTTCAGTATCTTAGCCATATTCATAAGGTATTCAACAATTTTGCAACTTTTTATCTTGTAAAAATAAAGTTCTTTACCAATTTTAATTTTGAGCTATCGTTGGCTTACATTGTTGTTGGTAAACTGGGTGGATTGGGCCCTCCTCTCCTCCTTTCTGCCTTTGGGTGTACTTACCATGGCTTACCTGCTACCAGGCACATTTAGTTCATTGTGCTCCCTCCTCACTTTTTTTTGCCCCTTCTTCTCCCTGTCTGGGGGCTTCAGTTATATTCAGCTTTCAAGAGTTAGTTTTTAAACTTGCCTTTCATATCAGATACTTTTAGAATGTGTATTTGAGCAAAATGAAGATCATTTTTCATGCTTCCAATTCCATTTTAAAGTGAAACTGGCTTATATTTTTGTTTCTACAAGTAAGTGATGGTGAAGAATAATTCCCACTGCACTTAGTAGCATAATCTCCATAAATTTTAATTATCAAATCTATAAATTTATAAATTTTACTTCAGCAAATAACAAAATAGTAAAATGCAAATGGTATGTAAATGATATTATCAAAATAGTTTTGGTTGCATAGATGCAGTAAAAGTTTATCTGTGACTTCAAAGGTTCCATAGACCACATTTTGAGCAATGTTTTCTTAGTAAACCAGGGAGCATCTCCAAAGTGTGCTCTGTCTTTGTTTCCTCTTCCCTCCATTTCTCAAATTTTCTCTCCCTGGGTTTGACTTCCTGTCTCCCAAAGTCTGAGAGCTTATTCTTTCCCCTAAAATTTGATACCAGTGTCTCCTTGGTCTTATAAGGGAGGTAGAAAAACAGGTGTTTGCCTTTGGCACTGGGAACAAGCTGTGATTAACCCTCCAAACCATTTTTGATTTTGTTTTATACCAGCTTATATAGAGTCATTCTTTAAGAGATATACTATTGACCTTTTCATCATCATGTATCTAATGTGTTCAAGCTGAGGTCTCCAAACAATGAAGAGCTGTGCTGTCAAACGAATGTTCTGGAAGAAGGAATTGTTCCATGTGTGCACTGACAAATGTGTCTCTCACCATGTAGCTGTTGAATACTTGAGGCTCATGATGAAACCTCCCTCCTACCCAGCCTCTCCAGGGACCTAAACTCCTAGTCACCAACATCAGGCTTCAGGGAAAGAAGTTTCCCTTTCTATATTTTGTGCCTGAATTTTAGAATGATTTGCAAGCTAAACAAACCAATCATGTCCATCAGTTCATTAGTTGATTATTCAGCACCAAATGGACTTATTGACCCTAAAATGCTCCAGTCAGTCCCTTAGAACTGAAAATGGTCCAATCAAGCAACTATCAGTTGGGGTGGGAAATCCTGAAAAAGCATAGAAGGCAGGGTAGGGACCAGTTTAAGGAACTCTTTTCCTGGCCTCCAAAGAAATAAGGACCATCCGATAGCTAACCACAAAAGAAGAATCAAGGACTATGTGTCTGGGTGAATTTCAAGAGCTGTTAACTGCTTCAAATCATCTGGCACCACTTCCCAGTGCTGTTGCCTTCATTGCTATCTGCTCCAGTGTCTGGTTCTTTCATTCTGACTGTCAACTCTTGCTGTGGGCTGCTGTGGGGTCATCTTAGTGGCCCTGAGCAGCTTCACTGTGAGTTGGATCCTGGTGAACTGCTCTCCAGCTTGCCATGTCTTCCAGACTCTTGCTGATGAAACAGTGACATCCTGGGTGAGCAGCCTTTTGTTTGGGACTTCTGGGCACTGTGGACATTCTTTGGGATGAGGTAGCCAGACTGTGACCTTAGAAGATCTGTTTCCCCATTTTTCAAAGTAAACCCCATTGTTGTCATTGTTCTGAGTCCAAGTGCTCTTATAATTGAGCACATGGGTGAGAACCCACAGATAGTGGCCTGTCCGCTATTGCACACTATCCTTTGACCCGCTGTAGCAACCTCATAGAACTGTCTCAATGAGTTTAACTGTTGAATTTTCTTGGTTTAAATTTTTAAAAAGCAACATATAGCTAGAAGCTACCAGTTGGACAAGCATCTAGAAAGATCTATGATGGTTTTAGTTTTCAGTGTGTAACCTTCCTAAATACTATGCTATTCAGACGAGATCGGGCGCGTTCAGGGTGGTATGGCCATAGACAATACTATGCTATTCAAAGGTTGATGTGAATATTTTCATCACTGGAAGCCATGGAGTTCTCTTTGTGGGCTTTGAGCATTTACTGAATATATAGCGTGTTTAAGTCAGTTTAATTAATGTGTATTTTAACAATTAAACATTAGAGATATCACACAAAGTGTAATTTATTATGCTGATATCATAAATGTTCAAAAATGCCCATCACAACTTTAATCCTTGAGATTGCTCTGTTACCTTGAAACTCTTAGTATCATTTCATTAGTCTGGTAAATTAAGCAGATACATGATTCTTCACTAAGTTCATGAGAAATAGCTGTTGAAGCAATAAACCTCAAATCCTTGTCTGCTACGCAGACCACATGCAGAATTATACAGCAGAAGATATAAACCTTATACTTCTATCATGTTAAGATTCTTTTCTAACAGCTCCTTCCCATACTACTGCCCAAATTCAAACAGTTCTGTTTCCCTTCACCCTTGAACATATTCTCAAGAATTCAATATATTCAAGGGGAAGAAGATAGAAAATTGCCACTGGAATTTTAGTGGAGACAGAGTGATGCATGTGTACATATAGAGGTGTAAAAATGTACCCTTAAAGTTTTATATGCATGTATATATGTGTAAGTTATCTTAAAAATAATAAAATGTGATAAAAAACAAAATAATATATTCATTCTAAGGGACTGTGCGAAGTGAAACAAGCCAGAAGGAGAAATATTAAAATGCAGATGGTATCACATAAAACTGCAGTATAGAGGCACCAAACAAAATACCAAGACAAACTTTAAAATCAACTCTTGAAAACTGACCATAAACCTGCGTCACCCAAGGGGGTGGGGGACAAAAGGGAGATGAATGAGAATGGTGGGGAGAGCACAGAGAAGTGTGGGTTCTTTGGTAGTGGGAGAGTGAAAGTGAGCACAACCTGGGAGAGACATTCAATATTGTCAAAATATCAACAAGGATTTATTTTAAAACAATGGTATTTTATTAATAATCTAAAAAATGTGTTAAGGGGTATTTCTTTGTTTTCAACTCAACTGTAAGTTTATGAGAAAAACTGTAGATAGATGAGTCCTGAATTACCAGCTGAGGAAGAAATGAAAATAAAACTCCTGCCCTTCTGAGCCCAGCTCACAGGCTGCCTGGAAATCTGCTCTGCAGCATGATACAACAGAAGTCACACAGAAACTTCTGCCCTGCATCTCTTCAGGGGCTGCCTCCTGACAGCAGAGGACCTGTGGGCATTGGACACTGGTGTCTGGAGCTACAGGGCCTTGGTCCTCACTCCTAGGTGTGAGCGACTCCAGACCCCACAGTAGAACTGAAAGGAAAAGGGAGAGTAAGTTCTGCTGAACAGCCATGAGCTCAGCAGGCACAGTGAGGTTGGGTTGTTCACAGATGTGGTCATGTGGGCACAGATGGATGGTTCTGAGGTTTCCCTAGGGAAGAGCTATTCTAAGGGCCTCAGCCACAAAAAAGCATTTGTGTGACTCATTGTCTCTCCTAGGACTACACTGGCTATTTCTGTTGCCAGAAGGAAACAAACAAAAAAGTTCAAGGTGGTTGATGCCATTTTTCCTTGAAAAAAGATAATTTCCACCAGCAGAGCTAAACTGAGAAGAGTAAATCCTGAGGGGAAGGAGAAGTGACTTCTCCACTTGCTGGGGTCAAGGTATCTTTGTGCAGCCTGGAACTCTGGGACCCCCAAACCTACCATCCACCACATAAAGCCACATATATTCTTAGTTCCTAACACTTCAAATGGAAAGAACTTTAATACAATTTGTGGGCAACAGAGGAGAAATAATATATTTTCCAAATAAAGCACCCAAAGTTATCTATTCCCTTGAAGGTAACTACCCAGTCAACAGTTTTGGCTCAAAGCAGGGCCACTTGTGCCCCAAAGCTTCCCAAATTCCAAGACCCCTTCTAGTGGGGATTTAAAGAGAAGACACAAAAAGGGCCAGACAAGTCTTTTTTGGAGGGAAAATAGCCAAATAATAACCCAAATCAAGATAAAGGCAGCATCCCCACAGGTTTCTCTCCTGTATCTCTTCTAAGTGTCTCTGTCTATGTTCCTTAAATCCCTGGTACAAGTCCCAGACTGAGCAAGGAGCATGACTTCTTTTTCATGTGTCTCTCTGCTCCACGTGCCACTTCCAACCTTCTCACTGTTTTCTTCCCTTTCATTAATTTTTAGCTTCCTCTGAGGTCACTCAGCTTTACCTTTCAGTAGAGAGGACAAGGGACAAGAGATTTCCCATTTCTATGGGGATTGCACTGTTACAAAGGATGCTTCTTGAATCATGATTTCTAAAGTAAAATATGTTGCTAACTTTAAATGTTATCATCAATATAATGATAACAATCATAGGGGAACACTTAGTGTGTCTTGGACATTAATGTCATGTGTTGAGTATAAAGAATCAAATTTATTCTGCAGAGCAAGCTCAGAAGACACCTAGCAATTTATTTCTGTGCACAGACAGGGAAAGGGGATGCATAGAAGCAGAGCAGGTAGAACTGAAATTAATGCCAGGAGATTCCCTCTTAGCATGTTTTTGACTCATTTTCTTTTTCTTTTCTTTTTTTTTTTTGAGACTAGGTCCCGCTATTTTTTACCTGTGAAACCGCAGGCTCACGTTGGCCAGGGTACCACACACTCAAGCAATCCCCAGCCTCAGCTTCCAATGTAGCTGGGATTACAGGCATGTACAATCACTCCCAGCTATTTTTTGAGACTAGATGCCCTGGGTGGGTCTCAAAACCATGAACTCAAGTGATTCCTAGTCTCAGCTGCTCTCTACACTGCACTTAAAGGCACACACCATCATGCCTGGTCTGACTCATCTTCTATTGGTTCCTGTCTATTGGATCTGGTATGACTTTATATTACTGCAAGCTATTCCAGAATATTCTATGACAGGAGGTTACTGGGTTGAGAATTCAAAAGGATATCAAGGGGAAGTGACTAAACAACCTAAACCACTTTATGTCCATTGTTTAGTTTTTAGTTTGGTGCGTCAGTGAATCAAGGGATCAGTGGGACATTGAAATATGACCAAGAGCAAAGAGAGGATCCAGATTTGGCACTTTCTTTGTCATGAGATGAGCACTTAGTAACATGACAGAGATGCTTGTCAACTTTAACTGAGCCATATGCCGGGAGGAAGTACTTTGTATATTATGAAAGTAGATGAGGAGAAACCCTGTCAGGTCTCTACCACTATTACCAACAATATCTACAAGATGTCAACTATATATGACTCTACTGTAAATACTGGATACAGGTCAGGTTCACTGTGGATTTGGACAGAAGTGACAAGCCTCCAGGAGCTGCAGACCCATGTGACATACCTTTATTGGTGCAACAAAAGCAAGGTGCAATCAGCCCAGAGACCTCCAACTTGCAAGGCTGTGGAAAGCTCACACCCCAGAAGAAGCACAGAAGGGCCTAGGTAGGGGGCTCCAGCTTCCTACAGGACTAGCTTTAATTTCCAAGGTAACACACCTGGGACAGGGAGAGGCCACCAGTTTTGCATCTGAATGATCTGCCACTTGCCAGGCCAAGGCAAGAACTAAGTTTTATCCAGGACTGAGTTTATTGGCCCAGAGACCTCCAACTTGTGAGGCTGTGGAGAGTGAATATCCCAGCAGCCCAGAATTCCAAACTAGGGAACCAAGGACACTCACTGTCCAAGAGTGTCAAGACACCCCAATCAAAAAGGTTTATATGAATAGCCTAGTCACAACACAAAATAAAGCCACTCGCTCAGGGACTCTGAAAAACAGTTAAGAATCTAAAAGAAGAGAAACAACAAAAAAAGAAGACAGACAATACAATAAGAAGCCACAGATACTCACCACATCCACTGACTGAAAAAGAATTTGTCCTCCAAAATAGCCAACTGAAACAAGATATAACCACCGAAGGAGCAAAACCACAAAGGCAGAATTAGCTACAACTTAGTAGGCTTCACCATGCCTTCCAATATAGGAACAGTAGTTACTCAATACATAGACCAAGCCCAAAAGGAAAACACAGGAAGGAGGAAGAATACGATTACTCAAGAAAGCTCTAAGAAGAAGAATAACTCACCACCAAATGATAAACAGTTTGCAGGAACCAACATGGATGACATGGAAGAAATACTCTATATATCAGACAAAGTTTTCAGAATCAACACAATAAAAGTATCCAAGGAGTCAAGGGAATATGGGGAAAAAAGGGAAAGAAAGAGGTTAGAAGCTTCCAATGAGCTAAAAAAAGAAGCAGAAAAATATAGAAAAGAATGTAGCAAAATGAGCAATATCATTGACGAACAGAAGAATGAGATTGAAACCCTAAATAAGAAGTTGAAGAAGATGCAGGCCTGCAAAGCCAACATGAAGGACACCAGCTTCCACCCCGAAGCCCAGCATGAAGGCTGAGGCTTGCGTGGACTAAGTGTCACCTACCCAGGAAACTCCAACTCTGCTGAGAGGAGCTGCCACCCTACCAACACCTGGGGGAGGAGTTCACACAAGCCAGGTGAGGTTTCCTCCCAGATAGCAACCTGAGGCTACTCCCAGTTGTCAAGGAAATGGTCCTTGGAGATAGGGTGGGACTGCAATTTGCAACTGAATGGACCCTGGCCATTCAGGATAGGCACAGACTGAGTTAGTGGACTGAGTTTTCCTGTGATCTGAGTCTCTCAGGAGGGAAAGCCAACCTGAAGGCCACCAGCTCCCACTGTTAAACCCAAACTTAGAAAACAAGGACACTCACTACCAAAAGCACAGAGGCAGAGTTAATCACCACTAGATAGGCCTCAACATGCCTAATACTAGAGCAGTAGTTACTCAATATGAAGAGCAGATTCAAAAGGAAAACACAGGATGGAGGAAGAACATAAATACTCAAGCATGCCCTAAGAAAATAACTCACCACCAAAGGATAAAAAATCTGTAGAAACCAATATGGATGACATGGAAGAAATGCTTCATATGTCAAAGAATTCAGAATCAATGTGATAAAAGCACTCAAAGAGGCCAAGGAAGAAGGGGAAAAGAGGGAAAGCAAAAGTGTAGATCTTTCGATGAATTCAGAGAAGTAGTAGAAAAACATTAAAAAGAATGCAGCAAAATGAACAATATCATTAACATAAGAAAAACTAAATAGAAACCCTAAATAAGAAACTGCAGGAGATGCAATGCATAGGAGGAGCAATAGAAGAACTAAAAAATGCAGGGAAGAGCCAGGAAAGCAGATTAGAAGAAACAGAAGAAAGAATCAGCACACCAGAGGATACAGAAGTAGAGAGAACGAAGAAAGAGAGAGAAAAGCAGAGTAAGAATAGAAGAAAAAATCAGAGATCTGTCAGATACCCTAAAGAAAACAAATATAAGAGTAATTGGAATACCAGAAGGTGAAGAGAAAGACATAGGACCTGAAAGGCTCTTCAATGAAATAATGGAGGAAAATTCCCAAACCTGAAGAAAGGTATGAAAATAGACACACAGGAAGCAAAAAGCACACCAAACTACTTTAATGAAATAAGAAACACAGCAAGACACATCATAGTAAAACTTTCAAGAGCTAGAGATAAAGAACAAATTCTGAAAATAACGAGAGAGTAAACATAACCTACAAAGGAAAACCGATCAGACTGACCTCAGATTTCTCAGCAGAAACACTCCAGGCAAGGAGAGAATGGCGTCACATCTTCGAAACACTCCAAGACAAAAAGTGCCAAACAAGAATAGTCAGCAAAGCTGACTGACCCAGCAAAGCTGTCCTTCCTTTATGAAGGAAAAACCAGAACCTTCTCAGACAAACCAAGTCTACAGATTTTTGCTACCACCAAACCCCTTCTCCAAGAACTCCTGAAAGAAGCCCTAAGATCAAAACCTGCACAAGAATAAAAAATAAAAAGAAAATAAAGAACAAACTAAACAGAACTCCAAATGACCACCAGGAACCCCTTGTTATACCCTCAAACATCAATAATTACTCTAAATATGAATGGGCTAAACTCATCAATAAAAATACACAGAGTTACAGACTGGATTAAAAAACAGAACCCGACATTCTGCTGCCTCCAAGAAACACATCTGATCCCAAAAGACAAGCATAGATTGAAGGTGAAAGGGTGGAAAACAATTCTACAAGCAAACAGTACCCCCCAAAAGGCAGGAGTAATCATCCTTATAGCAGACAAAGTCGATTTCAAAATTTAAAATGTAACAAAGGATAAAGATGGCCACTACCTAATGGTTCAAGGGTCAACCAACCAAAAAGACTTAACAGTTATCAACATATACTCATCAAATGAGGGTGCACCAAGTTTTATAAGACAGCTACTAAGAGAGCTGAAAACAAATATAGATGAAAATACATATGTAGTAGGAGACTTCAACCCCCCCTCTCAACAAAGGACAGATCAAAAAAGCAAAAGCTACACAAGGACACAAAAGCCTTAAAAGAAGACCTAGACAAAATGGAACTAATAGACATCTACAGGATGCTACACCCACAAGGAACAGAATATAACTTCTCAAATGCACATGGATCATTCTCTAAAATTAACCACATACTAGGCCACAAGGCAAACATGAATAAATACACAAAGATTAAAATAATACCAACTTTGTTTTCAGACCATAAGGGTATCAAACTAGAAGTCAACAATGAAAAGAAAGAATGAAGAACACCTAACACTTGGAGACTGACCAACATGATTCTAAAGGAAAAATGATTAACTGAAGAAATTAAAGGAGAAATTAAAACTTGCTTTGAAACAAACGACAAAGAAGACACAGCATTCCAAAATATCTGGGATGCAGCAAAAGCAAATCTAAGCAGAAGGTTCATAGCAATACAGACCCATATCAAAGACCAAGAAAATAACCAAAAAAAAAAAAAAAAAAAAAAAAAAAAAAAAAAAAAAAAAAAAAAAAAAAAAAAAAAAAACCAAAAACAACCTAATCTACCAACTTGAGAAAAAGAGCAACAGAAAAACCACAAGTTCAGCTGAAGAAAAGAAATAACAAAAATAAAAGAAGAAATATATAATCTAGAATCCAAAAAGACTACCCAAAAGATTAACAAAACCAAAAGCTAGTTCTTTGAAAAATAAATAAAATTGGTAAGTCCTTTGCAAAGCTCACAAAGGAAAGAAGAGAGAAAACTCAAATAAACAGAATCACAAATGAAAGAGGACAAATTAGAACAGACACAAAAGAAATCCAAAGGATAATAAGAGATTACTATGAACAACTATATGGAAACAAATACAACCTGGATGAGATGGATAGATTCTTAGAAAGATACAACTCCCCAAAATTAAACACAGAAGATATAGAGAACGTAAATAAACCAACCACAAACTGTGATATTGAAGCAGTCATCAAAACTCTGCCTAAAAACAAGAGCCCAGGACCTGATGGCTTTACAAATGAATTCTACCAGACATTCAAAGATGAAATAATGCCTGCGCTACTAAAGCTTTTCCAAAAAAAGAGAAAGAAGGAAAACTGCCAAACATATTCTGCGAAGTAAACATCACACTCATACCAAAACCAAGTAAGGACAGCACCAAGAAAGAAAACTACAGAACACTTTCCTTAATAAACACAGATGCAAAAATCTTAAACAAAATCCTGACAAAGTAGTCAACAATTCATTAAAAGCATCATTCACCATGACCAAGAGGGATTTATCCCATGGGCACAAGGATGGTTCAACATCCGGAAAATCAATTATAACAATACACCACATCAACAAAGAGAAAAACAAAAACCACATGATAATATCAATAGATGCAGAGAAAGCATATGACAAAGTCCAGTATCCATTCACAGTAAAAGCCCCTTGAAAAATTAGGGATTAAAGGAACTTACCTCAACATAATAAAAGCCATCTATGACAAACCTACGGCAAATATCATCCTAAATGGGGAAAAACTAAAATCATTCCAGTTGAGATCTGGAACTAGGCAAGGATGCCCACTCTCCTCACTACTCTTTAACATTGCACTGGAAGTTCTAGCTAGGGCAATAAGGCAAGAGAAAGACATAAAACTGATACAAATAGGTAAAGAGGAACTGAAGCTATCATTATATGCTGAGGACATGATTCTCTATATAGAAAACCCCCCAAAATCCACAAAAGATTACTTGAAATAATAAACCAGTTCAGTAAGATAGCTGGATACAAAATCAACACACAGAAGTCAGTGGCTTTCCTATATGCAAAAAGTCAAACAGAAGAAGAAATCAGAAAAACCATCCCATTCACCATCGCACCAAAAAAAATTAAATACTTGGAAATAAACCTAACAAAAAACGTGAAAGAATTATACAAAGAAATTTTAGAACACTCCTAAAAGAGATAGAAGACATAAGGAAATGCAAAGATATTCCCTGTTCATGGATTGGAAGAATTAATATTATCCTACCAAAGGCAATCTACAGATTCAATGCAATCCCAATAAAAATCCCAATGACATTTTTTTAAGAGCTAGAACAAAAATTATGGAAATTCATATGGAATAACAAAAGACCTAGAATATCAAAAAGCCTCCTCCCAGTGCAGTTGGAGCTAGGGACTGTGCGGATGGAGTCGCCGAAACAGGAGAGTGTGGCTGTGGGAAGTTCATCCAGCTTTAACCCCAAGCCCAGTGTGGTTGGAGCTAGGGCCTGTGCGGACGGAGTTGCCAAAACAGGAGAGTGTGGCCGTGGGAAGTTCATCCCGGAGGGGAGAGGCAGCAAGATCTGTGGCGGGGTGAGGCTCACTTAGGTGAGCTGTCTTGCCAACAAAGAGACTACTTCTGGTTGTCATGGTAACACACCTGGGAGTTAGAGAGAGACTGCAATTTGCATCTGAACAGGCTGGGGCCCTTCAGGCTTGGGGCGGATCCAGGATTGGGTACCAGGTAAGCCAACCTGAAAGCTTCCAGCTTTCACCCCAAGCCCAAAAGCGCAGCCGCCGCATAGTGGCGCTGGCGCAAACTAAGGAAACAAAGACACCCACTAACCAAGAACTTGAAGAAACCCCAACTAAAAAGAGTGTTAGGCCAAGCCTAGTTGCTTGGAGACACCAAGAACTGTCTAAGGTTCATCAAGCTGAAAAAAAAAAAGGAGGAAACGACAATACAACAGAAACCATACCTAGTCACACATTCACTCCCTGAAAAGGAACTGGTCTCCCACAAAAAGCAACGGAAACAAGATATAACCACCACTGCAGCGAAAAGTACAAAGACAGACCTATCCACAATTAGACAGCCTTCAACATGCCTAACACCAGAGAAGTAGTCACTCAATATGTAGAGCAAGTCTGAAAGGAAAACACAGGAAGGAGGAAGAATACAAATAATCAAGTAAGCCCTAGGAAAAAAGATTCACCCCCAAAGGATACACAATCTGTAGAAACCAACATGGATGACATGAAGAAATGCTTCACATGTCAGACAAAGAATTCAGAATCAACATGATAAAAGCACTCAAAAAGGCCAAAGAAGAGGGGGAAAGAAGGGAAAACAAGAGGGTAGAAGCTCTCAACGAACTAAAAGAAGTAGTAGAAAAATATAAAAAAGAATGCAGCAAAATGAAAAATATCATTGAAATCCAGAAAAATGAAATTGAAACCCTAAATAAGAAGCTGCAGGAGATGCGATGCATAAGAGGAGCAATAGAAGAGCTCAAAAATGCAGGGAAAAGCCAGGAATGCAGATTAGAAGAAATAGAAAAAAGAATCAGCACACTAGAGGACACAGAAGTAGAGAGAATGAAGAAAGAAAGAGAAAAACAGTAAGAAAACAGAAGAAAAAAATCAGAGATATGTCAGATACTCTAAAGAAAACAAATATAAGAGTAATAGGAATCCCAGAAGGAGATGAGAAAGACATAGTATCTGAAAGGCTTTTCAAAGAAATAATAGAGGAAAATTTCCCAAATTTGAAGAAAGAAATGAAAATAGATATACAGGAAGCAAAAAGGACACCAAACTACTTTAATGAAAGAAGAAATACAGCAAGACAAATCATAGTAAAACTTCCAAGAGCCAAAGATAAAGAAAAAATTATGAGAATAACAAGAGAGAGGAAACATAACCTACAAAGGAAAACCAATCAGACTTACTTCAGACTTCTCATAAGAGACACTCAAAGCAAGGAGAGAATGGGGCCATGTCATCAAAACATTCCAAGACAAAAAATGCCAACCAAGAATACTCTACCCAGCAAAGCTGTCCTTCCTTTTTGAAGGAAAAATTAGAACCTTCTCAGAAAAACAAAGCCTCCAGAAATTTGCTACCACCAAACCCCCTCTCCAAGAACTCCTCCAAGATGCCCTAAGATCAAAACCTGCAGAAGAATAAAAGAATGAAAAAAAGAGAAAAAGAACAAACTAAAACAGAACCACCAATGACCACCAGAAACCCAATGTTAGACCCTCAAACATCAATAATTACCCTAAATGTCAATGGGCTAAACTCAGCAATTAAAAGACACAGAGTGGCAGACTGGATTAAAAGACAAAAACCCAACATTTTGTTGCCTCCAAGAAACACATTTGATCCCAAAAGACACGCATAGACTGAAGGTGAAAGGATGGAAAACGATCATACAAGCCACTGGCCCCCCAAAAAAAGCAGGAGTAGCCATTTTGATAGCAGATAAAGCAGATTTCAAATTTAAAAAATAACAAAGGATAAAGAAGGTTCAAGGGTCAACCAACCAAAAAGAGATAACAATTATCAACATATACTCACCAAATGAGGGAGCACCAAGATTCATAAGACAGCTACTAAGAGAACTGAAAACAAATATAGATGAAAACACATATGTAGTAGGAGACTTTAACACAGCACTCTCAACAAAGGACAGATCAAAAAAACAAAACTACACAAGGACACAAAAGCCTTAAATGAAGACCTAGACAAAATAGACCTAATAGACATCTACAGGATGCTACACCCACAAGGAAAAGAATACACCTTCTTCTCCAATTCACATGGATCATTCTCTAAAATTGACCACATACTAGGCCACAAGACAAACAGGAGTAAATACACAAAGATTAAAATAATACCAACCTTTTTTTCAGACCATAAGGGCATTAAACTAGAAATCAATAATGAAAAGAAAGAAGAACATCCAACACTTGGAGACTGAACAACATGCTAATAAAGGAAGAATGGGTAATTGAAGAAATTAAAAATGAAATAAAAACTTACTTTGAAACAAACGACAAAGAAGACACAGCCTTCCAAAATGTTTGGGATGCAGCAAAAGTATATCTAAGAGGAAGACATCCCAATACAGGCCCATATCAAAAATCAAGAAAATAACCAAAAAAAAAAAAAAAAAAAAAAAAAAAAAAAAAAAAAAAAAAAAAAAAAAAAAAAAAAAAAAAAAAAAAAAAAAAAAAAAAAAAAAAAAAAAAAAAAAAAAAAAAAAAAAAAAAAAAAAAAAAAAAAAAAAAAAAAAAAAAAAAAAAAAAAAAAAAAAAAAAAAAAAAAAAAAAAAAACAACCTAATCCACCAACTTGAATAACTAGAAAAAGAGCAACAAAAAAATCCAAAACCCAGCAAAAGACAAGAAATAACAAAAATAAAAGAAGAAATAAATAATCTAGAAACCAAAAAGACTATCCAGAAGATCAACAAAACCAAAAGCTGGTTCTTTGAAAAAATAAATAAAATTGACAAGCCCCTTGCAAAACTCACAAAGGAACGAAGAGAGAGAATTCAAATAAACAGAATCATAAATGAAAGAGGAGAAATTACAACCAACACCAAAGTAATCCAAAGGATAATAAAAGATTATTATGAACAACTATATGGAAACAAATATAGCAACCTGGATGAGATGGATAGATTCTTAGAAAGATACAACTCTCCAAAATTAAACAAGGAAGAAATAGAGAACTTAAATAAACCAATCACAAGCAGTGAAATTGAAGAAGTCATCAAAACTCTACCTAAAAACATGAGCCAAGGACCAGATGGCTTTACAAATTCTACCAGACATTCAAAGATGATATAATGCCTGCGTTACTAAAACTCTTCCAAAAAATAGAGAAAGAAGGAAAACTGCCGAACACATTCTATGAAGCAAACATCACACTCATACCAAAACCAAATAAGGACAGCTCCAAGAAAGAAAACTACCGACCAATTTCCTTAATGAAAACAGATGCAAAAATTTTAAACAAAATCCTGGCAAACAGAATCCAACGATGCATAAAAAGCGTTATTCACCATGACCAAGTGGGATTTATCCCAGAGGCACAAGCATGTTCAACATCCAGAAATCAATTAACATAATACATCATATCAACAAAGAAAAGCAAAAATCACATAAATGCAGAGAAAGCATTCGACAAAGTCCAGCAACCACTTATGATAAAAGCCCTTGAAAAATTAGGGATTAAAGGAACATACCTCAACATAATAAAAGCCATGTATGATAAACCTATGGCAAACATTATCCTAAATGGGGAAAAACTAAAAGCATTCCAGTTGAGATCCGGAACCAGGCAAGGATGCCCACTCTCCCCATTACTCTTTAACGTTGTACTGGAAGTTCTAGTTGGGGAAATAAGGGAAGAGAAAGGCATAAAAGGGATACAAATAGGTAACGAGGAACTGAAGTTATCATTACATGCAGATGACATGATTCTCTACATAGATGACCCCAAAAAATCCACAGAAAAGATTGCTTGAAATAATAAACCAGTTCCGTAAGGTAGCTGGATACAAGATCAACACACAGAAGTCGGAAGCTTTCCTATGTACAAAAAGTCAAAAAGAAGAAATTCGAAAAACCACCCCATTTACCATTGCTCCCCCAAAAATAAAATACCTGGGAATAAACCTAACAAAAAACGTGAAAGAACTCTACAATGAAAATGTTAGAACACTACTAAAAGAGATAGAAGAAGACATAAGGAAATGGAAAGACATTCCCTGTTCATGAATTGGAAGGATAAATATAATCAAAATAGCCATCTTACCAAAGGCAATCTACAGATTCAATGCAATCCCAATAAAAATCCCAATGACATTTTTTAAAGAGATAGAACAGAAATTATTGAAATTCATATGGAATAATAAAAGGCCTCGAATATCAAAAAAACTCCTGACTAGGAAAAAAGAGAATGGAGGTATTACAATTCCAAACTTCAAACTATACTACAAAGCCATAATAATTAAAACAGCTTGGTACTGGTACAAAAACAATCAGACCAATGGAACAGAATTGAATGCCCTGAAATAAAACCACACATATACAGTCAACTAATCTTTGACAAAGGAGTGAAAAACTTATGCTGGAACAAAGATAGCCTATTCAATAAATGGTGCTGGGAAAATTGGACTAAGATATGCAAGAAAATGGACCAAGACAGCTCCCTGACACCATGTACAAAAATCAACTCAAATGGATAAAAGACTTAGAGGTCAGACCTGAAACCATAATATACACAGAGGAAAACTTGGGTAAAACCCTTCAGGAACTACAATTCAGAAATCCCTTTCTGGAAGCATCTACAGATGGCAAAAAAATGAAAGAAAACATAAACAGATGGGGCTATATCAAACTAAAAAGCTTTTGTACAGCAAAAGAAACAACAACAAAAAAACTAAAAGAAGCCCAACCGAATGGGAAAAAATTTTAGCCTTACACAATAGTGATAAGGGATTAATAATGAAGATCCACAAAGAACTCACACAACTAAACAAAAGCAAAATAAAATAAAAATTGCTCATTATCACTCGCAATCATGGAAATGCAAATCAAAACCACAAATTATACCAGTAAGAATGGCCCACATTCAAAGAACAGGCAACAACAAGTGCTGGCGAGGATGTGGAGAGAAAGGAACACTCTTACACTGCTGGTGGGAGTGTAAACTGGTCCAACCTCTATGGAAAGCTGTGTGGATGACCCTCAAATTAATGAAAATGGATCTACCATTTGACCCAGGAATTGCTCTCTTGGGAATCTACCCAAAAGAGACCTCAATGTGGGTACAAAGGGACACCTGTGCCTGGATGTTTACCACAGCACTATTTATAATTGCAAGGACATGGAAGCAACCCAAGTGTCCCAAAACAGATGACTGGTTGAAAAAAATATGGTATTTATACACAATGGAATACTACTCATCAATTAAGAATGACAAATTATATGACTTCTTGACAACATGGATGTACTTAGAAGGAATCATACTAGCAGAAACAAGTCAAAAAGAGACAGAAGTCAAATGGTCTCACTAATATATGGGACATAATGAAGGAAAAAAGGTAAATAAAAGCCATGAGGAAAAGACAAAACAGGCTGAGCACCAAACTGAAGCACACAACAATGGACAGAAGGGAAAGGGGGGGAAGAGAGGGTAGCAAATCCCTGGGATTGCAAAGATGTGAAAATAAATAAACAAATAAAAAATGAAAAAAAGCCTCCTGAAAAAAAGAAAAAGGAGGTATTACAATTCCAAACTTCAAACTATACTACAAAGCCTTAATAATTAAAACAGCATGGTTTTGGTACAAAAATACAGTCATATCAATGGAACAGAATTGAGTGCCCTGAAATAAAACCACACATATGTAGTCAACTAATTTTTGACAAAGTAGTGAAAAACTTACATTGGAACAAATATAGCCTCTTCAATACGTGGTGCTGGGAAAACTGGACTAAGACATGCAAAAAAATGGACCAAGAAAACTCCCTTAATCCATGTACAAAAATCAACTCAAAATGGATAAGAGACTTAGAAGTCAGACCTGAAACCAAAGCATACATAGAGGAAAACTTGTGCAAAACACTCCATGAATTATAGTTCAGAAATCCCTTTCTGGAAACACCTACAAATGGCAAAAATTTGAAGGAAAACATAAACAGATGGGAATACATCAAACTAAAAAGATTCTGTACAGCAAAAAAGACAACAGAAAAAACTAAAAGATGCCCAACTGAATGGGAAAAAATTTTGCCCTCCAAATGAGTGACATGGGTTTAATAACAAAGATCCACAAGGAACTCACACAACTAAACAAAAGCAAAACAAAAAGCCCAATCAAAAAATGGGGAGAAGAACTAAAAAGACACTTCTCCAAAGAGGAAATGCAAATGGCCAACAGGCACATGAGAAATTGCTAAACATCACTAGCAATCATGGAAATGCAAATCAAAACCACAATGAGATACCACCTTATACTAGTAAGAATGGCCCACATCCAAAGAACGGGCAACAAGAATTGCTGGCAAGGATGTGGAGAGAAAGGAACACTACTACACTGCTGGTGGGAATGTAAACTCGTCCAACCACTATGGAAAACTGTGTGGAGGACAGCTGTGTGGAGGACAAAAAATGTAACAACCATTTTACCCAGCAATTGCTCTCTTGGGAATCTATCCAAAAGAGACACCTGTGCTCGAATGTTTACCGCAACACTATTTATAATTGCAAGGACATAGAAGAAACCTAAATGCCCCAAAACAGATGACTGGATGAAAAAAAATGTGAGATATATATATATAATATATATAATATATATATTATATATATGATGAAACAAGCCATAAAGAAAAAGACAGAAACCAAATGGTTTCACTAATATATGGAATATAGTGAAAAAAATAAACAAAAACCTTGAGGAAAAGTCAAAACAAGCTAAGCACCAAACTGAAGTGCACAACTTTGAGCAGGAGGGAAAGGGGGAAGGGAGGGGAGGATGTGTTTGGGGTAAATTCCTGGGATTACAATATTGTGAAATTTATATATAAACAATGAAAAAAAAAAAGGAAAGCTAAGGGGTAGATGGTGTCATCCATGTCCATGTCCCTTTCACACTCTCTGATCTCAGCCAAATTGAAAAGTGCCTAGGTTCTTTCACTAATGATACTACCAGCTGCACCAAGGAATTCTGACATCTGTCACTAGCTTATGACTTTACCTGGCATGATGTCCATGGCATCCTTTTTCCACTCTCACCTCTGACAAGTGCTAAAAGGTTTACAGGACTGCTGGGGATCATGCACACCAGGTCTCTCTCATTGACCTTACAATGCTGCTTGGTGTTGAGGCCATTCCCTGACAGATCCAGGCTGGGACTCTCAGACCAACATTGTCACTGGTTAAAGAGGTTGTGCTAGACATGACCATCCAGCACATTGTTGGCTGGCCTCCAAGCAGGCCTCCAAATGGCTTCACTAATATATGGAATATAGTGAAAAAATACACAAAAGCCTTGAGGAAAAGTCAAAACAAGCTAAGCACCAAACTGAAGCACACAACTTTGAGCAGGAGGGGAATGGGGGGAAGGGAGGGAAGGATGAGGGGGGCAAATCCCTGGGATTACAATGTTGTGAAATTTATATATGAATAAGTTAAAAAAAGTCATATGTTTATCCATCCATGTCAGTATTTCATACTATGTTCACTGATATAAAGTTAAATCACATTATTTTGTAGGATCCTCTGGAAACCTGCCCTCCCTGCCCATGCCCAGGTTAGCCGCTGGAGGGCACTTACGCCAGCTCCAGGCCTCTGGGAGGGACCTCTTCACCGTGTTGCCCTCTCCGCCATCCCTAGGAGCCAACCCCTGCAGCCAGGTTCTACTGGAAACCCGTCCTCCCTGTCTACGCCCAGGTTAGCTGCTGGAGGGCACCCGCGCCGGCTCCAGGCCCCTGGGAGGGACCCCTTCGCCATGCCACCCTCTCCACCATCCCTGGGACCCAACCTTGGCAGCCAGGTTCCACTGGAAACCCGCCCTCCCTACCTACGCCCAGGTTAGCTGCCAGAGGGCACCCGCGCCGGTGCCGCAAGCGGCGCCTGCACAACTTATTAAACTAAAATACAGATCTACTTTCAACCTGGAAAACACTCCCATCAACATGCCGACCAACACAAGATCCATGGTTTCTCAATATGTAGAACAGGTTAGAAAGCAAAACATGCAAGCAAGCCCTACAGGAAGTAATCCATCGCCAACAAAGAAAGGACAATCTCCAGAAAACATCAAAGAAATGATTTGCATCTCAGAAAAAGATTCCTCTATTAACATGTTAAATGCACTCCAACAATTAAGAGAAGAATTTAAAAAAAAGGACAACAGTATGATAGAAGCATTTAATGCACTAAGGGAGGAAGTAGAAACATATAAAAAAGAAAGCATCAATATGTATAACCTAATCAATGAACTAAAGCATGAAAATGAATCCCTAAAATTGAAATTGAAAGAGACTCAAGATTTTTTTTACCTCTTGTATGTGTTTTATTTTTTTTTCTTTTTCTTTATTTATATGTAAATTTCACAACTTTGTAATCTCAAGGGTTTGCCCCCCCCCTCCCTTTCCCCCCCTTTCCCTCCTGTTCATAGTTGTGCGCTTCATTTTGGTGCTTAGCTTGTTTTGACTTTCCTCAAGGCTTTTATTTATTTTATTTTTTTCCCACTATATCCCATACATTAGTGAAACCATTTGGTTTCTGCCTTTTTCTTTATGGCTTGTTTCAGCTAATATGATTTCTTCTAAATGCATCCATGTTGTTATGAAGTTGTCAAATTTGTCATTTTAAATTGATGAGTAATATTCCATTATGTATATATACCACAATTTTTTCATCCAGTCCTCTGTTTTGGGGCATTTAGGTTGTTTCCATGACATTGCAATTATAAATTGTGCTGCAGTAAACATCCGGGTACAGGTGTCCTTTTGTACCCACATTGAGGTCTCTTTTGGGTAGATTCCTAGAAGAGCAATTGCTGGGTCAAATGGTAGTTCCATTTTCATTAGCTTGAGGGTCCTCCACACCCCTTTCCATAGTGGTTGAACTAGCTTACATTTCCACCAGCAGTGTAGTAGTGTTCCTTTCTCTCCACATCCTCGCCAGCAATTCTTGTTGTCTGTTCTTTGGATGTGGGCCATTCTTGCTGGTGTAAGGTGGTATCTCATTGTGGTTTTGATTTGCATTTCCCTTATTACCAGCGATGTTGAGCAATTTTTCATGTGCCTGTTGGCCATTTGTATTTCCTCTTTGGAGAAGTGTCTTTTTAGTTCTTCTCCCCATTTTTTGATTGGGCTTTTTGTTTTGCTTTTGTTTAGTTGTGTGAGTTCCTTGTGGATCTTTGTTATTAAACCCTTATCACTCATGTGGAGAGCAAAGATTTTTTCCCATTTGGTTGGGCATCTTTTAGTTTTTTCTGTTGTCTCTTTTGCTGTACAGAAGCTTTTCAGTTTGATGTAGTCCCATCTGTTTATGTTTTCCTTCATTTTTTTGTCATCTGTGGATGTTTCCAGAAATGGATTTCTGAACTGTAGTTCATGGAGAGTTTTGCCCAAGTTTTCCTCTATGTATGCTATGGTTTCATGTCTGATA
>PVHY01017880.1:0-30405 GCA_004024945.1 Uropsilus gracilis
CCCGCCCGCGCTTGGCGCGGAGCCCCGCGCCGCCGGCCCGCCCGGCCCAGTCCGCCGCCGAGGTCTGCTGGGCTCGCGCGCCGCGGACCGCGCCGCCACCGCCACCCGGGCCGCCGCCGCCCCCGTCCCGTCGCCCGCGCGCCCGGCCCCGCCGCCGCGCCCCTGCGAGCCAGATGATGAACTTCCTGCGGCGCCGGCTGTCGGACAGCAGCTTCATCGCCAACCTGCCCAATGGCTACATGACCGACCTGCAGCGGCCCGAGCCCCAGCAGCCGCCCCCCGGCCCCGGCGCCCCCGCCGCCGCGCCGGCGCCCCCGGCCGCCGCGCCCGGCCCCGAGCGGAGGCCGCCGCCCGCCGCCGCGCCCGCCCCCTCGCCCGCGCCCGCGCCCGCGCCGTCGGTGGGCGGCAGCTTCTTCAGCTCGCTGTCCCAGGCCGTGAAGCAGACGGCCGCCTCGGCCGGCCTGGTGGACGCGCCCGCGCCCGCCGCCAGGAAGGCCAAGGTGCTGCTGGTGGTCGACGAGCCGCACACCGACTGGTAGGTGCCCGGGGCGCGGGCGCGGGCGCGGGGGCTGCAGCCGGCCGAGGGGCCGCGGGCCGCCCGGGGCCGCAGGGGAGGGTCCCGCGGCCGGGAGGTGGCGAGCGGCTGGGTTCCTGAGCGCTGGGCGCTGCAGGCGGCGATCGGCCCGGGAGGGGGAATCCCGGGGGGGGGTGCAGAAAGGGTGCCTCGGTTGTCTCAGGCCCCCGAGACCCCCGGGGGGAGCTCCCCTCTGCAACGGGGAGGCTCAAGATAAGGGGCCTCGGTCTTCTTTCGAGGGGGGCTGGGGGGCTCGGACATCAGTTCAGAGGCAGCAGTGCTGAGGTGACAACGGCCCCGGGTGGCCAAAGGGACATTTGAGGCCAATCAAAGCGGCTCTAGTTGGCGAGGCACGGCTCGGAGTGGATTTGAGGGGAGATGGGCATGGGGGGCGGAGGAGGAGGATGGGGTTCCCCTCTGTCCCCCCCAGGCTGAGGGCCAGCTGACATCCAGGTTGGGAGATCCCAGCCCCTGGGCGCCCCTGACCCCCACAGGTGCTCCGGGAACCTGGTCAAGTCCTTTCAAGAATAACAGGCGTCCCAGCTCCGTGCTGGGAGGGGAGGGGCCTGTGATGGTTCATTTGCTCCTTTGGTCTGTGAGGGGTGGGGGTGGCAGCGGTGGGGGTGGCTGGTCCGACGGGAAAGGATGGCGAGGTGGAATGTTGTGGACCTTTCGCAGGCCACCCACATCAACATCTCTGCCTCCATGCAGCAGCAGACGGGAAGTTACAGAACGGGGATTATTTTCTCTCATTTTTAGGTATTTTTCCAACTTAGGAGGTGACGGCTGGGAGAAATGTTCTCTCTAGTTTGTGAAAGCGTGAATGAGGTTCGTTTGACACAAACCAATGAAGAGATTCTTTGTAGGGGGGCAGCAAGCTGACCTAAAGGGTGCTTGGGCTGGGTGGGCTGGTGGAGAGCTTGAAGCAAGGAACAGGTGAGGCATCTGGGTGCTTTCCTTCGGGAGTTTGGGAAGAGGATTGCCCTGGCCCCTCCCTCCCCATCAGTCTGAGGCTGGAGCCTGGACCTCAGGCTTCCTTCCAAGGAGGAGGCACAGAGGAACCACAGAACTGTTAATCTCCATTTCCTCTGTCGGCTGCCTCTTGGCTTTTCTCTGTTTATCCATTTCCCTCGGGGAGACCCAGAGGGAGGGGGTACTGCCTTGGGTGTGGTAGAGGGAGATGTGGGTGGGACGTACCCCATTCCTGCTGACCCCTAACGTGACCATTCTGCATGGTCACTTGGGTGACTTGTGTCCTTGGCTTTTCCTTAGAACAGTGGAGCTGAAAATGCCAAGGGACCCTTGTTAGGAATGACCAGGACACACACACACACACACACACACTCCATTACTCTCAGTTTTAATCAACAAGTGATTGTCAGGGGGGCAGAGACTTTAACTAATTAGCCCCCAAAGCTGAGGCGTGGAAAAAGTAAGGAATGCACAGTCATCCAGCCAGCCAGTGGTGGAACCAGAATCTCAACGTAAGCCCACGGTGTACCTTGCTGTGTTAATTGCCTCCCATTATTATGGTAGTATCTGCAGGATCAGAACTAGGCTCCCTCTAGGGGCTGGGAAGTGCAGGGGCCTTTCAGAAAACTCCCATTCAAATTTGGGAGACAAAATGGGACTGTGAGACTTCTTAACAAAAAAGAATCTACAATTATTAGCATAAGGCAGTCAGTAAAGGGCGTGATTGGCAGTCAGTTACTGGAGAAAGCTTCAGGAAAGGGGAGCCAGAAAAAGGCCGAGATGAGGAGGGGGCCTGGAAAGGACCTCCATGTCTCATCTTCTATGCCGGAGTCTGACTCCGCTGCCCCTGGTCAGGTCTTCCCGGCTGAGGTCGCTTGTTTTGAGGCCTTTGTAAGGGTGGCAGGGCTCTAATTGTCTGGGGAGGCTGCTGTGCCCAGAGAATTGCCGGCCCGGAGGCTGGGCTG
The DNA here is from genome assembly GCA_004024945.1 of Uropsilus gracilis. Lineage (NCBI taxonomy): Eukaryota > Metazoa > Chordata > Mammalia > Eulipotyphla > Talpidae > Uropsilus > Uropsilus gracilis. Next base: position 2,512 of record PVHY01017880.1, read on the forward strand.
TGATGGGAGCCATAGAAGCCACTTTTCCTAAATGCTGACTCCCAACTGTTTAAAAAAAAATAGTTTTTTTCCTAAAGTAGTAACATTGATTTATTACAGCTCATAAGCCCAGCCTGGGTCTAATGCTCTACAGCGTTTCTGTGCTCCTGGGTTTCGGTGCTTCATAGCGTTGCTCAGAATTGCAGTTTGTCTCTAACCCTGTGGAAATTTGTCGAAAATACCCCAGGTAAATACTGGTGAGTGGTTTCGCTGAAAAGGCTCTATGAGTTCAGGAGCAGGTGGCTGCTTCTCACAAGGGACTTCAAAAAGGTCTTTTCTTTTTTGCTCCTCGGACTGATTTGGGTAAATGCGTCTCAGGGTAAACCACAGAGATAGTATTCAGCGAGCAGGTGTCAGAGATGCCCAGTGTTATTTTCCCGGTGCTTGCACAGGAAGTCGGAGTGTATCCTCCCCAAAGAATTTCAGAATATTGGTCCCATCTGAATTAGAGAATGCTCCAACAAAGAGCGTTGTAACGAGCATTTAAATAACTGGGGATTTAAAGAAAGATTGGAAACAGGCAGTCTCGCGGCAGTTTTCATCCACCACAGAGGTCTTGCTTTTCTGTTCATAAAGTATCTGGCAGTGGTGCTTGGGGGGGCCTTGCCACGGACAGTTTGTGGGGGAAAATGAAGGATGTTTTTCTTCCTGCTCCCTCCCTCCTCGACTCCCTCCCTCTGTTTTCACTGGTTGTCTGAGGTCTTTGGATTAATTGCTCACTAAAGGACCATTGAAAAATGTCCCTGCACCACTAAGAAGATGAAATGAAGCTCATCTGTACCATAGTAGTAATCATTAAAAGTCTAATTTAAAGATATAAACTGCCTGGAAAAGCATCCATTCTTTCATGGTTCGTGCCCAGGTTTGAAGTGCGGTTAAGACTGCACTTTAATGACGCCAGGGCTTAACCAACGAACAGCAGCTGGTGGTATGGAGCTTTTCCTGTGCACTCTCATGGACAGGTAAGTGTTCTCATAGATTCGCTGCTGCTTTCGTTCTAGCAATTCCTGTTCAGTGACCAGATGAACTTTTCCCGCCTCGTGTGTCTCAGCATTTGCCTTGAAAATCAGCCGAGTGTTTTAGAGATTATCCTGGCACTGCAAGAAGAGCAAGTCAGCACCCCCTCGCTAGAGGGTGTCGCGGCTAAGAAATGAGATAGAGCTCTGTCTTCTAGGATCTTTCATCAGGGTGAACAGATAGGATAAATACATTTGTAAAAGCATATTAGAAATGACCTCCTGTGTTCAAAATATGGCCATTCAGTGAAAAGTAGGAGCTTTTTGAATGACAGATTATCAGTTCTCAGTTCTCACCTACTGAAGCATAATTTGCATTGGAGCATGATCTCCAGGTAATTCATACGCATGTAAAGTTTATGTGTGTATGAACTAAAGGCCAAAACACCAACTCCAGTGATCACTGATGGAATCACTGCTCTGTGTCTATTTTCTGGTCAGTTTTTGGCATTTCATTAAAAATGGTTGGTAGGGAGTGGGCTCATTATAATCTAGTACTCAGTTTAGATCTGTGCTCTTAAAATATTGGGGTTGGAACTTAGGGAAAATCTCAAGTGAGGTTTGAAATCTCTGCTGAATATTTTTTTCTGTCCTGCTTCTGACTAACACGAACATACTGATTCAGTATGTTCCCTGCCTGTGGCAGCAGGAGCCTATACTTTAGAATGCTAGGATATTAGAACTGGGAAATGATCTGGGTTACTGTGGAAATGGGGGAGAAGAGAGTAAGTCTGAAGACAGTAAGTGATGTTCAGGGTTAATCTGCTGGTTAGTGCCAGAACCGAGACCTCCAGTCTCTATTTCCACCCTGCACCCCTACCCCCTCATCCCTCGATGTCACCGTTTATCATTCTCCCTTTTGTCTTTCTCCATCTTCCACTCTTAAGGACCCTGGGGACTTTTGATCTTATAATTATAGCAGCTGAACTTGAAGGAACCAGAATGATCATCTGACCCAGAGAAGTGGAATGATTGATCAAATAAGAAGGAAGTGAGAGAATGGGGAACTCGATAAGAGTCACATCTTTAGATCTTAATTCACGTTTCTTTTTATGATTAAGTCACTCTTGGGGTAGATTTAATTTAATATACTTTCCCTGCATATTTAATATACTTTCCCCATAAAATGATATTTGTGTGTGCTGCTTTTAAATTCACCATGGAGTCACTAATACATGCTTAAAAAAAAAAAAAAAAAAAAAACTACTATTGAGTATACTACACTGTAATTACACCAGCAATTTCCATGTGTCCTGTTGCTGTTATTCTAGTAACTGTCATTGTAGTGGGTTGAAGGAGCGTCTTAGAGACCTGATTATCAGAATCCAAAATGATCTAATATAGTTAGGATTGTGTGACAGTTCTTTTCAGGGGCCCCTGTTACCTCCGTGTCCCTGTTTACCTACGGTTGTTCGCTGACTCTCTGCCAGGTCTGGCTCTAGAGTGGCATTGGCCCTTTTACTATCTTGTTAAGCAAAAAGTAATGGGGGCCTAAGTAGCAAGCTCTCCAGAAATGCACACCATCCCCTCAGATTTACAAAACTATAAACTGGCATAGAGTTCAGTGAAGTTGAGCATCTAACACAACCTAATTTCTGGAGATACAAGGATGAGTTAGGTACTGAACTTCTAGTAAGACAGACATTTAAACAGAACTTTTAACATGATATGATTGTCAGCATGTGAGCATGCAGGTCTCCCAAGGAATGGAGGTCTTGGGGTTAGAAATGTTTCTTCCGGCCGGGCGTGGTAGTGTGCACCTGTAGTCCCAGCTACCTGGGAGGCAGAGGCTAGGAATCACTTGAATCCGCGGGTTCAAGACTACCTCGGGCAACATAGCAAGATCTAGTCTAAAAAAAAAATGTTTCTTCCACAATGTCTGTTTGAATTTTGATCCTCTAAAATGTATCAAACCAGAGACCTGAAATACTTTGTTCTTAAGATCCTTCAAAGCATCACATTACTTGTTATTTTTTTTGTGTGTGTGCCATTTCCTTTTAAAGTTTTAGCTCTGTCACTTTTTTCTCTGTGGAAATGCTTGTAAATCTTTGGGGGAAGAGGGCTTAGTCAGTGCACAACCAGCCATATCTTGTCTTCAAGCATTCTCCACCCCCTTTCCCCTCACAGTGCTCCCACCAGGTGGTTACCTGAGACGGTAAGGCTAATTGTCTCTCAGGGATGGGAGTTGGGGACTTGGGATGGAGTTGTCCTCTACCCTTCTAGCTGAGGGCTTGTGCCTGGATCAGGTGTTGGCTAACAGCACTTACCTGTAGAACCCTGCGGTTACATGACAGACCTTCGGTCTCATTTTGTCTTCACAGTGAGCCTAAACAGCAGGTTGAATAGCTGCTATTTGCACAACATCCACGTTTATGAGCAACTCATAAAAGTTGTCAACTGCCCCAAATAATATAGTTACTAAGCTGAAGTGTCAGGACCTGGACCCAGATTGATAGATTCCTACAAGCAGAAGATAAAGCTGCATGCAGAAAGATCAGGGGATAGCTTTTTTCTTGCAAAAAAAAAAAAAAAAAAAAAAAAGGTTTGTTTGCAGGATTCAACCCGTGACATTTAAATAATAAATGCCCCCCCCCTCCCCCGCTGCTTTTGAAATTGCTCAATTTACAAGCAAGACTCAGCTTTTTTGGTCACAGTGTGTGTGCTGCAGAGTGAGAACACAATCACCCTGGCCTGGGATGGAGGCTGCTTCTGGACTTTAGTGTGTGCACAGCACTCTATGTCATACCTGCAGTCCTCCGAGACCTTGTTGTAGACTCATTGGGTGGCACGTGGTCATTGCCACTGTTTTTGTTTTAATTTTTAAATTTTAAAAAAAATTTTTTAAAATGTACTGATTACTTATATATGTGTTTCACATCCAAGGTTCTCTCTCCCACCACCGTCTGTCACCAGTGAACCATCATCTTAACCTCATGTGTGCATCCCCCCCACCGCCATCTTTGTTTTTACTTCCGCATAGCAGTTGAGTCACCAACAGGCCACCGTAGCTTTCTGGGGGCAGGGGGGAGGCTGAATGGTAGATGGTGGAGGGAATGGCTTAGTGCAGCACAAGGTCTCCTCAGAGGGAGTGAAGTCCCACAGCAGTAAGGAGGCCCATGCGGCCCGGTGGAGAGCAGGAGGCAGCCATGGCCTGGACTGCACTCGCTTCTGACGCTTTAATTACTTCCTGTGACAGCGAGGGCAGGTCATGGCTGTGGTCTTGCTTCCCACCCTCCTTTCAGCAGCAGGAAACAATGTGAAGCCCCAGGGCTGGGGGTCAGAAGACCTAGTGTGGAGACAGGAGTGTGTCAGTCACATAGCCTCGCTGACACCTCTCTTTCCCCTGACACAGGACAGATTTCCACTGCAGTCCTTACTGTGTGGCAGATACTGCCTCGGGCGCTAGAATAATACCAGCAAAAACCAGTCTTCTTGGCTGTAAGATGGAGACATCCTGTGTACCTTTGTGTACCTCATAGCGTCGTTGTGCTGAATAAAACACGGTTCCAGAGAACCATTTTGGGTCAGGTCAGGAGCCACACTGGTGACGGTCCCGTCCTGCTCCCCATCACCGGTGTCTGCCTGTCTTGGGCCTGTTTTGTGAGCTGCTCAAGTTTTATGGCACAAAAGATAGTCTTTTTCACACTTGGGTGGGAGGTTGTTTTTTTGTTGTTGTTTTTAGTTCGGGACTGCTGATGCAAAGAAAAATCATTGAAGCTTTTCTCTTGTGTTTTCAAAGAATATACTTTTAGAAAAGCATAGCAGTGCCCATTTGGTCCCGCAATATTTAATTATTAAGGACAGGCCCACATACACTTAATGAATTCTTAAATGGCACTACTGCAGTCTCGCTTGTGGCTGAGGACGGTGGTTCCAGGTGGAAATAGTGGGGGAGAGAAATCTGTAGAATGGCTCTGACAGAGTCCAGGCCGACTGTCTGCTCTCCCTGCCCAATGCATCGTTCTCATGGCTTCCAGAATGCTGTTTTCAAACCAAACCAAAGCATTTACAGGTCTTGTAATTCCCTTAACTTTCTTCTTCAGTGATTAGATTTACAATCTGGTTCAGCTTATCTTTTCGGATTCATTTCTCACTGCCCCCTCAATCCTAAACCTTTGCCATTCCCCAAGCCCCCCTCTCACATGGCATGCAGTGACTCAGAATTTGTACTGTTAGTAATAGTACTAATAGTACTAAGTAATAGTACTAAGTAATAGTACTAAGCAATAGTACTATGGTAACCTTTGGAATGCTTTCTCTCTCTTCCTTCACCCATTTTCTTTCTCCTTAGCGGACGAGGGTGCTGGAAATTTTTTAAAAGACTTGTTCTTTCCTGTCTGGTCCATGATCTGGCCTTAGATTTCCTCCCTTCTTTTGCCTTCAGTCCATACTCTCATTTTCTACAGGTTGTTTCTTCCACTCCTTCCCTGGTCTTGTAAACAGAGATAACAACTACCCCATAACTTCTCAACCATGCTCCGGACATGAAAGGGAAAATCTCATTCTCATCTCAGCTTCCTCAGCCGTATTTACCCTCTACCCCCAGGCACTGGGCTCCTACATTCTCCAGGAGACTGGGAGACAGAACTGTTCTTGGTAGGGGCCAACTCTGATGGAAGTGGTCTGCTCTGCCTGATCTGATGGGCTTGACACTTTGCCTTTCATTCGGATGTCCCTCGAAGCATGACAGAGTGTGAAGCACAGTGACCTAAGAAATGCAGCCTCGGGGGGCTAGCTAACCAACCGCTGACTGACTCAGTTGACTGCTATGTAGCCCACTTTCTCTGTCAAGCTTCCTCATTCTATCTTCCATCTCGTCAGGGCATGTTCTACCGCCCATGGTAGCCCACCTGGAACACCAGAATAGGTGAAGTGTGTATGGACTCTTAGGGGCGCTCAGTTCCACTGAGTCAGTACCGGGACCAATAACCCCGCTTCTTGCCGGCCCTGGTGTCTTTGTTCCCTTAATACCAGCTTTCACCCTCTGTTTTCTTCTTACCTGTCTAGAAAGTTCCCGCTCACTCTTTTCTTTTGCTGACCTCATTGAATGCAGGTGTTTCTCAGGGCCTGTTTTCAGCTCACTTTTTTCATTCAACACACAACCTGGTGCATCGTCTCTTGGGGTGTCTATTACCTCCTGGGTGCATCTTCTCTCGGGGTGTCCGTTACCTCCTAAGTGCAGTCTGTTGCCAAGTCATTACTTTAGCCCGGAACTTGTCCTCGTCTCCAGATTTACTTTCAGTTGCCTACTGGACCTCACCATCTGCGAGATCTCAAGGTTATTTGTTTCAGTATCGAATTCATTATTGCTCTTTCCTATTGCAGTTCTTCTCATGTCTTTCATCACAGTGGGGATGCTGTAGGTCAATTTCTGCCATCAGCCTCTGTGACCAGCACCTGTGGTATTGCATCCTCCCCATGATTGTTTCCATCTGGCCCGGTGGGTGCGTGCAGGGAGAGAGAGAACTTATTTGCTGACTGTTTTTTCCTGTTTATTATTAAAAACTCTATGAAAGCAATGCCAATGGCTCTCACATTCTTCGTTAGCTGCTAGAACCAACCCTAAACCTACCTGGATTGAGATGATTGTGAAACAGACACCCGTGGTCACCTCGACTAAGTTCTCATTCTATTTTACCTAGAAATTCTGCAAACCTGGCAGTTTCTACTTAATAGCTTGAACGAACTATTTAAAATACACATTTTCATACCTTTTCACACCTTTGCTGAGTGTCTTACGTCCCTTTGGTCAAATTCTGTGATGTGACTGGTTGCTTCTCCAGCCTCCTTTCACCATCTTCATTCTGGACTTCTGTGGCATTAACACTGCGTGGTTGGGCCTGTGGTGTGGCTGCCTTCCTTGTTTACGCTGTTTACTTAGTGTAACTGCCTCTCTCCTTTTTCTTGATGACACATTCATCTTTTGGGACTGAGATATGTTTCCTTTTCCAGAAAGCCCTCTCAATCCCTTGCGTGGACTGGGCATCAGCGCCCCCTCAGGCCCTCTTTCAATGTTGGGGTATCTTTATCACTGGACTGGACACTGATGTGTTTGTGTGATGGGGGGATTCTTTGAGGGCAGGCTTTGTGTCTCTTTAATACCCTGCACAGTGCCTGACACCTAGTTTGGGATCAGTAAATCCTGGTGACATTGACCTGAGAAGATCCAGAGACTCAGACAATGGACCAAAGGGGACAGCGCAGAGATTATGATCTTGGAGGTCATCCATACTCAGCTGCAGATACAAGCTTGCCACTACTTCTGATCTATGAAATACAAATTAATTACTAATTTTCATCCACTCCAAGGCACAAATCTTCAGAGATTTAGCTCTGAATGAGAGTTGGAGCAGCTCCTGTTACTGGAAAATATGTGTTTTCTGGACCTTGGCAGCTTTCAACGCAGCAGCAGGAAATTAGATGAACTTGAGGACAGGTTTCTTTCCTAGTCTGGACTGATGTTTGATGCTCACGGAGCCTGTATTTCCCAAGTTACATCACGTTTCTTGCCACATCCAGGGAGCGTTTCCCTGAGTGAGAAACCTCAGTCATGAGCTGTTCAAAATGCGTGTTTCTTTCTCTTTAGTGACAGCGTCCTCCGGCTTAGCTAAAGGGGGGCTTGGAGGGGGACAGAGCATCGTGAGTGAAAAATGTTCAAAGGAAACAGCTCTTCAAGGTCTCACTCTGCTCTGCCTTCCTGGCCTCTGACCCCCCTCCCCACTCATGACAGCCCACCTAGATGAGAGGATTAAACAGACTCTTTTCAGCTCCCACCCCGAAGGGCTTTTTCCTCCTGTGTCTTCACACACAGAGCTGCTGTTGACTCTTCTGGGGTCAGGATTAAACTCAGTCCTGCCTTCCATCCTTCCAGTTGGTGCTGGGGGCCGCAGTGCACTTCCTGGCTTACTGCTCCTGGTGGTCGACTTGCATCACAGTTAGGTTTTATTTGTCTTCCTGGTTCTCCCCCTTCAAGGCCAAGATCTCCTGGAAGTCAGCAACTGTCACTCTTAACTCCAGTGTCCCCAGCATTTGCTCTGAGGAAGGTCTCCGCTAGTGTTTGTTAGACCAGTCGATGACCAGAGGTAACACTACCTCCTCTGCATCCTGGGAGACCTGCTACAAACTGGAACACATAGGACAGGTGTGAGTGTATAGGGGCTGATTGCTCCTGCAGCAGCAGGTGGGAATGATGAAGATCCTCCCATGTCATTTCCTAAGTGTCCTAAGTGTTGACATGGGGGACATGGGACATGGGCAGTTTTTCTAGTTTTTTTTTTTTTTTTGAGACCAAGGCTCGCTATGTTGCCCGGGGAACCGCAGGCTCATGTTGCCCAGGGTACCACAGACTCAAGCGATCCCCAGCCTCAGCTTCCCAGATAGCTGGGATTACAGGCACGTGCCACCATACCCAGCTATTTTTTTTGGAACCAGCTCTTGCTATGTTGCCCTGGGGCCCTGAGCTGGGCTTGAACCACGACCCCCAGTCCCAGCCGTGCCCCCAGCCCCAGCACGTGCCTGTAAGGCTGGCGCTTACAGGCACGTGCCACCACACCCGGCTAGTTTTTCTAGTTTTTAAGAGTCAGAATTTAGGGGACAAATAGGCCTTTGCTCAGTGTCAGGGCTCCTGACTCTCATCAGAATTGTGGTGGGAGTGAGTTGGCTTCTTCATTCTCCTGGGCCTTCTCTGCTGATGCCTTTCATTCTGTGTTTTTGGACGGAGGAGAACAGATTCTCTGAAAAAATAACTGGGAATGAAGCCTTATTTTTCCATGTAAGAAATACTTGGGGGGGGGAAGGTGATTTTTAGATGGAATTTGACGAAAAACTTGGAATCAGGAGGTGCTTGAGAGTTGCAGACCAAATGGTTGGCGGTCCTGTTTCCTAGCCTTGATTCTCAGCAGGCGGAGTTAATCTTAGCTCAACGATGAGTTGTTAATGGTCCTGGCAATCCCTTTTCCCTTTTTACAGGTTTTTGCATTTCCATAGAGGGAGCTGGAAAATAGAAAAATTTCTCTGACTTGAAGTCACGAGTGGTGGAATTTCAGCACGAAGATGGTGGTGGTGGTGGGGGGGAGGCTCCTTTCTCGCTACTGAGCTGCATGAAAGGTCCACTCTTTGGAGGAATAACCCATCTGTTGACTTGGCACATGGGATGAGATGGATTTTCCCGTAACTCCCAGCTGATTTACACACTCAGATTTACTTGGAAAATACATCCAACTCAACCCTGAAAGGAAACTGTAGATTTTGGGACTCTATAAGAAGGTCACATCTTTCATTAAACGTATGATTGATGATATGTGTTGAACCGTATGTCTCAGCTCCTTGAATGGCCTCTTCAACCTTGGGAGGTACGTTGTCCTAATTTCCTCTTCTGATTCGGAAGTCAAGGCTCAGAGTGACTGTGATTTGCTTCAAGTCACATCATGGAACAGGTTGCGCTACATCCACAAACTCAGTTCTTCTCACTCTGTTCGCTTTTCTCCTTCCTCAGTGGCCCTTGGCTCCGTGCAGCTGAGTTCCTCTCTCAACTCTGCGTTAGTCAGTTTTGCCTAAAAGCCCCGTGGATGGATAAAAAAACGGCTTCAGCTGGAAAACGCCTGTACAGCAAATGACAGGTGCTGCGCCGGCTGCTTGAAAAAGAATTTGAGGTTGTCTCCTTTCCCTGGTGTTGTCGTTAACGCTGAGAGTACTTCCACGCCGTGAGTCCTTCTGGCGTGACTGGGGTAGTTCAGACTGATCTGAAGTTGTTGGGAAAGGGGGTTTTTGCTCCAGAGCTCAGCCCCTTGAGGACGTCTTACTTCTTTTGTATCTGGAAATTTATTTCTCAGCCAGAGCTCAGGCTGGTGTCAGACTTAAGTTCCTACGAAGAAAACTGTTCCTTGCGACCTATTTTTTTCTGTTCTCTCCCCCTGCACCCTCTTCCCCCCACCCCTGCCAGTCCCTCTGGCCACATCCCTCCTTCTAATCCCAGATAGATGGAAGGTTCTGGAAGCCAAAGGGTGGTAGTTTCAGGAGGAGGGAAAGGATAGGAAACTCCTATCCCTGTTGTCCCTGCGTGTGTATGCAGAAAACCCTGGAAATACTCAGGGTATTTCCCTGTGCCCTCTGCCAGGACCTGGTTCTCCCTCAGACCTTCAGGAGAAGCTGGGCAGTGACCTTGAGGTCACTTCCTCTGGGGACTCCCCAGAGACTCTCCGAGTGCACATCTGGGTTCCCCATAGTTTGAGCTTAGAAACAGGTACTTAGAGGGGAGCTTCCGTTTGTTTGTAATGGGGTACCGCCTCTGCCCTTCAGGGAGATTTTATTTTGAGACCTGCTATGTATTTCAGTCTTTCATGAACTAGTCTTTAGGACCTGGGACTTGCATGCTGAGGACAAAAACCTTGCCCTTCCTTCACAAAGCCTGGCGCTTAGTTGGGAAGACAGGCAGTTAAATAAGCCATGCAATACCGTGTGATTTATTGTTATATTGCCATGATTAAAGGAAGCTTTAAATAGAAAATGTTGCTCTCACAGTTTCACCATAGCAATAGAACAGCTGCAGGCATAGTCCCCCTTCCCTTCCAGTATTTGTCCATATGCAAATGTATTTTTACTTAATTGTGATTGTTGCCTAGTTATAATTTTGTGTTTTTCCCACTTACACATGATTTTTATGTATTTTTACATCATCCTAATAACCATATTTTTCTAGCTATTTTACCTTCAATTATCCAGTTACATTTCTCTCACACGACTTCCAGTTTTTCACTTACTACAGAGAAAGACCACAGACAAACTCAGTTTGCAGGGAAGGAATTGCTTGATCAAAAATAATGATGAGATATGCAGCTTTTCATAGATTTCTGCATTGCTTCCCATGAAGGGTTTTTTCCCAGTTTGCACTGAATTTCCTCCAAATTTTGTCCAATTTCCTTTAGCCTCCAGCCAGCTATGATCTCTCTTTACATGTTAGCCTAGTAGGCATGAAAGCGAGAGTTGACTATTTTAGCAGGTGTTTCTGGGAGTTCCAGCAAGGCTGTGTATTTTCCTTAACATTTTTGTGTAAACAAACCATGTGAAGTGACTGCTCTTGCCTCTTCACAGCTTCCTTGTTGGCTTCCTTGCCTGGCAGCTGCATGTGGCTAAAATGTCTTCCTGGCCATTTGCTGTCACTTGGCGGAAACATCTGTGATTGGGAAGCTGAGACTCAGACTCTGAATTAGACTCGGTGCTGGGGGTGGGATGGGCAAAATGGAGTCTGCAATAGCCTGAGTGACAGTCTCAGGGCAAGGCCCACATTTTATTCTTTGCCTCAGCCTGGCTTGCAGAAGGCCTCAGAAAACTCTGTAGAAACTTCCTGGGGTCTTTGATTCGTCTGCCAAATATTCTCCCATCTTCTCACATTGCATAAAATTTCACCACTTAAGACTCATTTTTTGGCTCTTGAAGATGTGCTCATCTCAGCGGCCTCTAGCAATCTGTAACCCTGAGAGGAAGCTGAGTGTGGTGGTCCCAGGCAACCTATTAGAGAGTTTAATCACAACATGAGAGCACCACCCTGAGAATGGCCCATGGCATGGACCCCAGGGGTGGAGGAGTGGGAGTGGATGAGAGGAGAGTGACTTGAAGCTGTCGAGAAACCAGCCTCATCTACTGCAGCATCCCCGGGTCACCAGAGGTGACTGTCGTGCTGCCTGTGTTTGCCTTTTAAGTGTGGGTGAGACCTGGTTGAAATCAAGTTCTGGGGACTGTCCCCTTCCCAGCTTGGAGCTGCTACCTTGTTGGAGCCTTCCATGGCAAGGATGAGGTTTGGGATAGGGGGTGTGGGGAGGGGAGAGCCTGTGAGTGCCAGAGAGTGAGACTCCCTGGTCTCTTGAACCCCTGACAGGGCACTAATCCCTTCCTTGTCTCCTCATTGTATCCCTAAGGCCTCACCTCCAAATACTTAGCCCTGGGGATTAGGGGGTCAGCATATGGATTTGGTGGGGGTGGGGGTGTACGCAAACATTTGGGTCCTTAACTTAGCCTTGTTGGTATTTTATTTTTTTATTAACTTACTATTTTCCTTGTTGATTACACACACACACACACACACACACACACACACACACACATATTACATGATTGTGTACCCTGAGGCTCTTCTATCTCCTTATCACCCAGTGAATCATCTTACTCTCTTGTGCCCTCCCCCCACCCCACCTTGTTGGTATTTTAAATATCAAAAGCTCTTGTGTTAGGTGAACAGGGAGGGCCCTGGCAAGAAGGGAGAAGGGGCTCCTAGCTGGGGACCAGGTACTTCCTGCCCACAGCTTTCCTCGCACTGTCTGCCTTTATCCAGATGACCCTCGGTAAACTGGGGCTCAGTGCCACCCTGTGGGTAACAACCAGAAAGCAGACTCACAGGCCAGTCAGGCAGCTCCTAACTGCCACCCTTGATCTGCTGAGTCCAAACCCGTCTCCTGACAGAGGCTGCAGGTTGTTGGGGAAGTGTGTGTTTTTGCTGTTTTGTGGAAATAGGGAGCTAACTCTTCTTGACCCCAAAAGCCCAGCCTGTGGGAGACCCCTGAGACCTCATCCTGAGACCCCATGCAGCGGCACCCGCCGGCATCCTGCTTCCCTATGCCCTCTCTGCTCCCCCATGCCCTCTCTGCTCCCCCTGCATCTCTTCGCAGCCAGCCATCACCACAGTCTCAGGGTAGATGTTATTTTGGCATGTCGTCTGCTCCAGCTGGCGGGCTGACAGGAGATGTTCCCATCCCATGTTGAAGGCTGCCAAGCCTCGTGCTTCTCTCACCAGTTTCCTTCATGTAGCTTTTTCCCCCAAGAGAAAGAAGAGAAAGAAGGCAGGAATGATGTCTAATAGAACTAGAAATCAGGAGACCTGGTCCTGACCCTGTGGCTGAATCGCATTGTCCATACTTGAGTGCTGTGTTTTCTTCCTCTTGATGCAGGTTTGCTGGTTGTAAAGAGGGGGGGATTGGTCTCTGATCACTGGTGCTGTGGGTTGACCTCGGGCCTCGAGGGGGAGGGCCTGCGTAGACGATACTTGGATCCTGTGTGTATTAGTGCAGCCAGGATGAGTCTGGCTTTTTTTTTTTTGAGACTAAGTCTCACTATTTTTGCCTGTGGAACAGCTCACAATCCCCAGGGTACCATGGACTCAAGCAGTCCCCAGCCTCAGCTTCCCAGGTAGCTGGGATGACAGGTGCATGCCACCACGCCCGGCTGCTTTTTTTGGAACTGTCTCGCTATGTTGCCCCAGGTGGGACTCGAACTGAGATCCCTGGTTTCCGCCTCAGCTTCCTAGGCTGCTGCTGACAGGCATGCACCACCATGTTCAGCCCTGAATCTGGTTTTGTTATGCGTGAGCTGCCTGCTTCCTGAGGTTCAGGTCAGTCAGAGGACTGCATGATGGATTGTGTGCTGGGAATGATTTTGCTGACAGGGTCTGTGGAAGCAGCGCTGAGGAGGCCCTGTGAAACAGAGGGACAGTGGTGGGAGGGACCCCAAGACCCCACTTCGGGTTTCTGTTTTGTATCCAAGGCCCTGGAGGGGTCCCTGCTGGGAGACCCAGGAGAAGGCTGTGATGGACGGTGGGGTCCCTGCTCTGAGCCCATTCCCACAGGGGTGAGTGGCGAGACTAACTTCACCTCCCATGTGAAAGGCCAGGGTCAGCATTGCAGCTCAGGCTTCTGGAGGGACCCCACATTCTGTTCCGGGCAGCGCGATTGCTTGCGATGCATCCATTTGTGGTCGTGAGAGCGGTGAGCCTTCTCGTCCTCCTGTGGAACACCCGCCTCACTGCCCCAAGAACCCCTGGCTCGATCGAGTGGGCCTGTGACTTGCATTAGGCTGGGAATCAGGTTCTCAGTTGAACACATATGAAGAAGGTCTCAGCCCCCACTTTATCATCTGAGACCGGAGATGTCTCAAGCCCGTAAGAAGCTTCAGGTTGGGGCACAGAACCTGCCCACTGAGGGCTGGCGTCAGGTCCATCCCTTGCACAGTTGAGTTGAGTTGCTATGGCCGGGCCCTGGCTATGCCATTGAATGCCAACCCTCTTCAAGAGGTTTGAGACACTCTGCTGCCAGCTCGTAGTTCAGCGTGGCGCTTCTCTAGCGTTGCATGCAGCGGCAAGGTGGTGAGTGTTGGAATCTTTCTGTGAGTTAAAAACCCATGTTTCCGCCACTTTATGACTCTGAAGGTAGAATCATTAAGCTATGTGAGTCTCATAACTTCAAAGCTTAAGGGGAGAACTTAGGCCTCCAGGTCAGAAAAAAAGGTTTTGGAGAACTAATGGAGAGCAACCTTCCTAAAGTACGCAGAGTGAAGAGCTACCAGCACTTTCTGTACGCTGGAACTAAAGCATGTTTTGCCATGGTTAAGGGCCAGTTTAGGTCACCTCCAGGTGTGAGGCAGAGTAGGGAGCAAGACCTTGACTGATGGGACCGGGCATTTAAAAGATGAAGTTATGATTTGCTTGCCAGAAAATTCACCGCTTTAAAGCATGCAGCTCATTGATGAGCATGATTGTGTAACTCCCCCCACTCTCCCAGCTTAGAAATGACATCACTCTTCAAAGAAACCCTGCCCCCTTAGCTGTCAGGCTATGCCCTTCCCTACCCAGGCAAACACTTACCTGCTTTTTGTCTCTAGGCATTTCATGTGCAGGGAATTATGTAATATGTGCCTCTGTTCCCTGTCTGCTTTCTTCACTCAGGGTGATGTTTTCAAGGTATACCCACATTAGCATGCATCAGTTCTTAATGTCTTCTTATGGGTCTTTATTTCCTTTGGATGCCATGTCCCCTGGTGTGTCTGCACTGGCTTTTATTCATTCATTCATGAGTGATGGATGGGTGCTTGTTTCCACTTCAGTGCTGTTATGAACATTTGTGTACAAGTTGTTATGCGAGCAGATGGCTTCAGTTCTTTTAGGTAAATACCCAGGAGTGTAATTGCTGGGTCAGACGGTAGCTGCGTAACTTTTGGAGGAACTTCCAAGCTGTTTCCTAAGTCGGCTGCACCGTTTAACATTCCTGCCAGGGATGGCTGATGGCCCCACTACTTTCTCTGCATCTTTGACAATACTTGTTCTTCCTTTTTTACAGCCATCATAGTATGTGTGAAATGGTATCTTGGTGGTTTTGTTTTACATTTTGATGCTAAGCATCTTTTCATGTATTGGCTATTTATATACCTTTTTGGAGAAACAGTGACAACATATTTCCTGTTTTTCAATTGGGTTCATTGTTAGTTTAATTGGAACTTATTGAATTATAAGCATCCTATGTTACAAATATAAATATCCTGTCAGAGATAAGGTTTGCAAATACTTTCTCCATTCAGTGGGTTGTTTTTTTCACTTTTGATCATTCTTTGAAAGACAGATGTTTTTTAAATTTTGATCAAGTTCAGTTTATCTATTTTTTCTTATGTTGCTTATGCTTTTGACATTTATCTGGGTAACCACTGCCTAATTCAATGCAACAGACTTTTTTTGAGTTTTTTAATTTTATCTTTCACATTTAAGTGTCTGATTCATTTTGAGTTCATTTTTATATATGGTATAAAGGAGGAATTCAACTTCATTCTAATACATGCAGATATCTATTTTTCCCCCCAGCAAGATTTATTAGAAAAAAATTCTTATCTCCCTCATTGAATTGTCTTGAGACCCTGTGGAAAGTCAGTTCTCCATAGAATTATTGGTTCATTTTTTGGATTCTAAATTCTGTTTCATGAATCCAGTAGATCCAGTGAGCCCTATACCAATGCCACACTGTTTTGATTACTATAACTTTGGTAGGTTTTCAAGTTGGAAAGTGTGAGTCCTCTGATGTTCTTTTTTAAGACTTGTGGCCATTGTGGGCCCTTTGAATTTCTTTGTGAATTTTAGTGTAAGTTTGTCAGTTTCTATAAAAAAAGCAGTGCCTGTAATCCAAATGCTGGGAGGCAAGAGGCCAGGGATTGCTTCAGTTCGTGGGTTTGAGACCACCCCTTGCAACATAGCGAGACCGGGTCTCAAAAAAGCAGCCAGGTGCAGTGGTGAGTGCCTGTAATTCCAGCTGCCTGGAGGGCTGAGGCTGGGGATCACTTGAGTCTATGGGTTTGACTATCCCAGGCAACATAGCAAGACCTAGTCTCAAAAACAAAAAAAAAAAGGCAGTTAGGATTTTAGTAGGCATGGCATTGCCTCTATGCCTTGAAGATTCCTGGCACCGGTCCTTCTAGTCCATGGTCACAGGTGTCTCTTTATTTGTCTTGGTCATTTCTTTCAGCAGCATGTTCAGTGTGACCGTGTTAAGTATGACACCATCAGGTAGAACGTGTGCCAAGCTGGAGCCTTGGAAGATGTGCACCCACATTTGAGGAAGAGACTCTGGGTGTCCAGCACTAGAATTTCCATAAATTAGGATTTTGAGGGAATTTAGCTTCCCAAAGATGGCTGGAGTTTGATTCACAGTGGGCTGGGAAGTAGGCAGTCATGGGTGGAAAGAGCAATGAGAGTAGATTTTGCATTGGAAGGATGAGAGAAGAGGTTTGGGCATAGCAAGCTGATCTAGTCTGATGTGCAGGGGAGAAGGGTGGCTGCAATACTCTTGAGGATCATGCTGCCAGGCTGAACGGAGAGGGCATGCCAGGTGCCTCAAGTTCAAGTTCTTATACCAAGCGGTGGGCTGTGAGTGTTCTTTTGTTGTTGGACTTCTAACTTCTGTGTGCATCACATTTTAAATACACCCAACATGTGATGAGAAGGTAATGAGCAGGAGGGAGAGGAGAAGGGAGGGAGGGGAGGAGGGAGGGAAGGAGGGAGGGAGGGGAGGAGGGAGGGAAAAATTGATGGATGTGTAGAGAAAGAGAACAGAGACTCAGCATGGACCTCTGTGCCAGCACAGCAAAAATGAGCTGGGCTCTTCCTGGCATGTGTCATTTACGGCCGTCTTGCCCACCCAATGGTGCTGAAAGAACAGACGCTTCTCTGCTTCATCCTGTAACCTGCTCCTGAAAGGTGCTTTTCATCTTTTTTTTTTTTTTTTTTTTTGAGACTAGGTCTCACTATTTTTGCCTGTGGAACCTCAAGTTCACTTTACCTGTGGTACCACGGACTCAAGCAACCCCCAGCCTCAGCCTCCCAGGTAGCTGGGATTACAGGCGCGCGCCACCACGCCCAGCTATTTTTTGGAACTGGGTCTCGCTATGTTGCCCCGGGCGGGTCTCAAACCGCGATCCCCAGCCCCAGCCACGACTCTATAGGCTGGCGTTTACGGGCACGCGCCACCGTGCCCTGAAAGGTGCTTTTCAGAGCTCAGCTATGGCAGGAGGAGGAAAGAGGAAGCTCTGAGACAGAGTCCGTGTCTCCTTCCCAGAGAGAAAGTGGAAGGTGAGGAGGGGGCTCTTGGGCCTGCGCTTGGCAGCTGGGCGGCGGCAGATGGAGGAGGCGCTCCACGCCGGGAAGACTGGCTCAGACGCGCCTCCTGCAGCCGGTCACTGCTGGGCCCGGCTTGACTCTCTGTCAGAGCTGCAGGCTCGCGTTGTTTGCTCCTCCTTCCACCCTGGCCGTGGCAACTCACCTTCCCAGCGCCGCCCGGGGTGCCCGAGGGAGCTGGTGCGTCTGACCTGCGTTGCTCGCAGAGCCTGTGGTTTTGGTGAGAGAGGCGTTTCCTGGGCTGAGGCTGGGACTCCCAGAGGGTGACTCCCTCAGTCCACCAGGCTCCCGGGAGGCTCCTGACATTGGGATGGATGGCCTGTGTGGCCTCCCCACCGCCCTGAGGTCAGCGGTCAAGCGGAAGCTTCGGGCCAGTCCAGCTTAGGAGGGTGAGCCCGGGGCAAGGCCTGGGGAGACTTGGTGTTGGTCCGAGGAAGGAAGTGGCTGCCCAGCCATGGCAGCCCTTTCTGCCGGCCGCGGCTTCAGCAGCCAGGGGAGAGGAGCAGAGGCTGGATGAGGGCCACAGCCTTCGGCAGCTGTCCTTGCCTGCCGGTGCCCCCCTGCCAGTCCAGGCTGCACGTTTGCCAGGTGTCTCTCTCTCAAGCCCTGCCTCGCACCCTACCCCCCGCCCCCCGCCACGGCCTCTGCATCCATGTCCTTCCAGTGGCTGCTGCCGCCACCAGCCCCAGGCCTGGGCGTGTGGCTCTGACATCCCCTTCCTTGGCTGCGGCGCTCCGGCTGCTTCCGCAGCGCAACAACTCAGTCCCTCCTGCTGCAGCTAAACCCCGACTGTCCCGACTGTCCCGTGAGGCCCAGCTCCCTGTGGTCGTGTCCCGTCCCCGCCCCCCGGGGGCCGGCCTCGGCGCTGTCCGCTTCTTCCTTCGGCCCTCGCCGCGGTGTCCGGGGAAGTCAGCGGCGAGCTGTTTCGCTGCTTTGTCTTCCTGTTGTCTGTGAGCCTTGTGAGGGGCCGGGGCCGGCATGCGTTTCGTCCGGACGAAACACGGGCAGGTCTGGGGACAGCCGGTGTCTGTGCCCTCATCGGCGTTTCCGGGGGCCGCCCCTGTCTTGCTGGAGCCTCCCAGCTTCGTGCATGTTCCCATTTAAAGACCAAGGACCTGGAAACGCTCAAGCTGGTGTGGTTTGCCCAAGACCCCGTGGCTGGCAGCCAGCGGGACCGGAACTGGCGCCCAGGTTCTGGGTCTGGTGACGATGTGGACTTGCCTCAGGTTTTCCTAAGGCCCATTTCCCTTCGGCGCTGGCAGCTCAACGAGGAGTAACGACGTCCCGTGAGCCAGATGGTGGTGGGGAACGCGAGTGCCTCCTCAGGGGGAGGTGCCGGGGGGCGAATATCGGCCCCCCAAGTCCGTGTCCACACAGCAGTGGTGTTGCTCTCGGAAAGAGGGTCTTGGCAGATGTGGGCCGTTACGGATCTTGAGCTGAAATATTGGTGAATGGGGGGGGGGGGGCTCTGCCTCCTAGGCTGTCTCCCCCTGGAAGAGAGTGGAGAGAAGCGCAGGGCAGAGAGGAGGAGGCCACAGGCGGGTGGACGCAGAGCGGGACCGCAGGACGAAGGGCCCGGGGGCAGTGGGGGGGGCTGCTGGCCTCGGAAGCTGGAGGAGCAGGGACTTGAGGGGCCCTCAGGTGTCTGGGGGAGGCAGCCTGGCCAGCGCCTGAATTCCAGACTCTGGCATCCAGAGCAGAGGGAATTTCACTCATGTTAGCTCACTGCACTGGGGCGACTTTGTCACATCAGCTTTAGGAAGCAAAACGGGGGAAACGTGGCTGTACTGGAAGCTCTCGTACATGCCAGGCGTGGTTGGGGTTCTGTAACGTGTTATTGTAGCCCCCAGTTTTCTGGGGGGGGGCTGTGTACCCCAGGTTACAGGCCAGAAATAAGACTCAGAAAGAGGAAAGCAGAAGTTGGAGCTTTAGGAATATTCTGTTTTCCATCCTTCTGTGGATTGTCCCAAGAGTTCATATGTGGCCTGAATGGTGGTGCCCCCCCCAATCCTGCATGGCTGGAGATGACAGAGTGGGGGGGGGGGGAGAAGGGGTATGGAAGGAGGACCAGACTCCTCACTCAGCTTTGCTTCTGGAGTCAGCTCTTACAAGTCTCCCCACAACAGCCTGACCACATCCAGCCACCGACTCCCATGTCCTTCCAGAAGCTTCCTAAGAACCCTGTGGACCTCATGTTCCCTGTCTCTGTCTTGCTCTTCCCCCACATGCTGTTGCTGCAGATCTTCGATTTTGATGAGTCTGTGGTCACTGCCTGCGGCTCCTTCAGGGACACAGCAGCCCACGTGCAGACGAGGAGCTCATCTTGCTCCTCGCTCTGCTTCTGCCTTACGTGCCGGGACTCCTCGCTCAGAGCATCTGCTCAGTCGCTGTTAGTTGCCTTTCTCTCTCCTCCTGCTGCCCCTCTCTGCAGCCCCGGCTGACCTGTGGAAGCAGCTTTATCTTTGCTTTCTCTCAGCTGCCTTCTTGACCTCTGCCCCCCCCGTTGTGTCTCACGCGTCTCCTGGTTCTCATCGGGCACTGACTTGGTTCTCTTCCAAGGTGCTGGCTACGCTGTCTAGACCCGTCGGAGCCCCTTGATGACACATCAGGACCAAGTCACCGCCTCCCTGCAGGAAAACGCCTATGAGAGAGACTTTCTCTCGTTTACGCCTGTCCCCGAGTGCCTAGATTAAAGTCGGCTGGCTGAGTGCCTCAGAGGTGTTTTTCTTTTTAGGTTTCCTGCATTTGTCTGGGAAAACTGGTGGCCATACAGACCTTCCAGATCCATGGTAGAATTTTTTTTTTTTTTTTTGGACTAGGTCTCGCTATGTTGCCAGGGTAGTCCCGAACCTGTGGACTCAAGCGATCCCCAGCCTCAGCCTCCCAGGTTGCTGGAATTACAGGCGCTCACCACCAGCTGCTTGTTCGAGAACAGGTCTCGCTATGTTGCCTGGGGTAGTCTCGAACCCATGAACTCAAGTGACCCCTGGCCCCAGCCGCCCAGCCCTTGGACTGCAGGTGTGTACCGCCGCGCACAGCAGCTAGGAGCGAGGCAGAGGCCTGCGTGGGAGTGTCTTGGTCCCCCTCGGCCCCATCCCTCCAGGCTGTCCTCTGTTTGGGATGGCTGGTCCTGGTCCCAGTGGAGATGGGAAGCGGATCCCGAGGCCAAGGTCCTCTGGAAAAGTCAGGCCACAGCCGTCTGCACGGAGAGTTCTGTAAAGCCGCCTTTCCGTGAACTGGCTCTGAAACGCACAAAACAGCTTTGGCTTCAAATAGTCGAGGTCTCTTGTTGATGGAGACTCTCTGCTCCTTCCCCCCGGGCCGCACTGAACGGGAGGCAGAGGCAGCGCGGCCTCAGGTCTGGCTCTGCTGAGTGACGTGAGCCAGCAGGCTCTGGGGGCAGCCACCCAGCGTGGTCCTGTTTCTGCTGCCTGATGTCTGGATCCTCTTGTTTTAGTGTCTGTGCCTGGGTGTCCCTGCGGGAGCCACCTCTTCCTCAGTGCACAGACCTTATGATGCTCTGGGCGGAGCCCACACCCGCCCCCAGCTTCAGGCCTCCTGGTTTCAAACCCCCCATCTTCAGACCACCCGGCATCAGGCCCCCCAGCTTCAGGCACGGCCTGTAGCGGCGCCTCATCAACTGGAGCCCTTGCTACCTCCTTCTCATGGGGAGTGTCTTAGGCTTGAGCCCCCGATCTCAGCGCGGCTCTGTGTCTCTCGCTTTGGATCTGTTTTCTGGAGAAGACCGTCTCTTTGAACCTGGTGGCGTGCGAGGCTGGGGCTCGCCAGCGTAGCTCTGCCTGGGAGTGAGGCCAACACAGATGAAGAACAACCAGATCCTGTGGACCACTGAAAGCTGCTGAACTGAAAACCTGGACTTTTCAGTTTGTAATTTTTTGTCTTTTTGACCTGATTGATGCACATATCAGAGTTTTATCGAAGGAAAAAGGACAGACCATACGCAGCGTAGTCTGAGACGCTGTTAGCATTGGAATGAACACACAGGGCTTGTGAAGGGGGTGGTTTTCCTTCTCTCTTGATATTTACTTGAAATAAACTAGATATTTTTCACAGGCATCCAGATGGGCGGCCGCCTATCTTGGTGCTACAGAGTTGCCATGGATTTCCATGTGGCTAAATCTGACCCGTGATGTCCCAGCGATAGGACTGCCACCGGCTCTGTGAACCCGGGCCACTCTTTGAGCCTCAGTTTCGTGTCCTCACTCAGGACGCGGATTCTGTCCCCTGTCTTGGGCAACTGGCATGCCAGATGGTGGCTTGAAGTCAGAGGCTCTGAGAGATGCGTTGTTTGCCTCTGGAAGGGTGGGGAGAATTCAGGTGAGGAGAGAACGGGGGTGGCATGAAGAGAGCATGAGTCAAAAGAGAGCAGAATGGGGATGCTTCTGGAAGTCAAACTTGCTTGGTGGCCTGGCGGAATATCTTACTCTGTCTTTTCCCCTTCATGAGTAACGAGGATGTTAAGCTTTGCAATAAGATCCAGTGGGAGAAGGAAGGGTTCCAGAAACATGACAAAAACTTGACCACTGTCTAAAATCATTTCGCTCCATGGTCCAAATAATTCTCAGAAATGGTTTTCCGTTTTTTCAAAGGAGAGGACTGGAGGAAAAGGTACGAGATGTCGGGGATCTGAAGATGTTTAGTTAAACATTAAACCCCTCAAAATAAGAGGACTCAGCCAGGCACGGTGGCATGTGCCTGTAAGCTTCAGCCTATGAAGTGGCTGGGGCTAGGGATTGCGGGTTGAGTCCCGCTCAGGGCAACACAGTGAGACCTAGTCCCAAAAAATAGCTGGGCATGGTGGCACGCACCTGTAATCCCAGTTATCTGGGAAGCTGAGGCTGGGGATTGCTTAAGTCTGTGGTGCCCTGGGCAATGTGAGCCTCCAGTTCCACGGGCAAAAATAGCGAGACCTAGTCTCAAAAAAAGAAAAAATAAATAAGACGACTCATCTTCTTTTGGGGCATCGTTGTCTGTCTTCCAGAGTTTCTGGAAAAGCACGTGGCACCTCATAGCCCAAAGTCCTACTTAGTCACAGCTCTGGCTGCGCACAGCAGCTCACACCGGCTGATGGTGATTGAGAACAACACCTGTGGCAGGTTTTCTCTATTTACTGTTCACCGTGGCACTGGGTTTGTAGGCTTCGTCGGGCTCTGGAGCCGAGAGAATAAGAACAGTGTAGAAAGTCTCACTGAGTGTTAGCTGTGGGCGAGGCACTGTGCTGCTCTCTACATATTCCTGCAATGACCCCGTGAGAATGACAATTTTCAGCCCTAGTTTATGAAGATCAGGAAGGTCAAGAAGTGTACTGCAGTCCCCATAACTAAGACACAGCAGAGCCAGAGTCTGATTTCTGTGCCTTAAGATCACATGGTCTAGAGGTTCCCAGGTGGGTTCTGTTTTTAATAATCTGGTCCCTTTTCATCCACTGCCATTGCACTGTATCACCACCAGGGGGCTCTATCTGGTACCACAAAATTTGTGCTTAAGACCAAGTTTAAGGTTTCTGCATTTGATCGTTTTTTTTTTCTTCTTTTTTACACTGAAGTGACTGCTTATGACTGAGTATGATTCTAAGTTAGAACTGTCAGACCTTGAAGCTTTTTCTGATGTAATAAAAGCGTGACTAAAAAAGTAAACTACATCTAGGAATGTGTTCTATGCTGCAAATAAATTTTTTATTATTTGTAAAATGCTGAATGAGCTAAAGGATACTAAGAATGACATCAATCAAATAAGACAGACTTATGTCATTCTCAGTAACATGGATGAAGTTGGAAGGAATTATGTTAGCAGAAAGAAGCCAGAAAGAAAAAGAAATACGAGATGGTCTCACTTACATGCGGGATGGAGGGAAAGCAAACAAACAAATGGCAAGAAAAATTTTAAACTGCCAACAGAATTAAAGTATAGAGCTAGAGAGGGGAGGAGAGTGAAATCAAGGGAGGGGGAGGGCATAAGTGATTAAGATGGTTCTTGGGTGATAAGGTGATGGGAGAACCTCGGGGTATAGGTATACATGTATGTATACATATGTACGTGTATGTATGCATGTATATGTATACATATGTGTATGTGCACATCCAATCAATAAAAAAGGAAAAAAAATACAGAACAAAAGGGTACTAAGAATGCATGAAGAGACATGTAGTTCAGGTTTTCTGGGTTAAATAAGTAAACAGCTGTATTTTGACAGATGTTTCTTTGTCCTTGGAGGGTCTCATCACTGCTTCCACCTCCGAACTCTTAATAAGTCATCATTTTGGTCATATTTTTCATTTGATAGAACACTTATGCCACTGACCCAGATAAAATTAATCTCTCCATATCTTGTGTTCCCATCATCCTGTGCACAAAGCCCTACACTGTTTTGTACGTATTTGTCACCCCACATCACCCCTACCCCATCAATTTCCCCAGGGTTCACAGTGAGCTGTTGGTGGTCCTGGGCGATGATGAGTGATGGGGAACTAAGATCTGCCTTCCAGAAGCACAGGAGAGAATGACATCACATTTGGATCTTCTGGAGTTCAGAAAAACGTTAACATCAGTTTTAATTTTAGAAATAAAAAATGAAGCTTGAATTTATAGAATTTGTGGGGAGGGGGAGGCATAGACTTGGAGTTGAAAACTGGATTTTAATTCTTCTCCTGTTCGCCAGACGGTTATTCATTTCAGAGCACTCTGTGCTTGTCCTCAGAAGTATTGCCTTTATAATGAAGTTCTTGATTGTATTTCTACTCATACATAGATCTAATCAGGAAGGGGACTGTCAAGTTGAGAGCAGCAGTCCTAACCATGCTTGCTTAAAGAAGAGAAACAGTGAACAAAATCAAAGTGACAGCAGGTATGGAGAAAATGCTAGAACTTTTCAAATGGAAAATAATGGCCTTAGAGAATTCTATAACGGAACTAAAAAATACTCTCGAGGGGCTTGTCAGCACATGAGAAGCAGCAGCTGATAGCATCAGCGAGCTTGAACACACGACAGTGGGAGACACACAATGACAAAAGAATTGAGAAGAACAGAAGTTGTGGGAGAGCTTTACAGGACAATATTGAGAGAAATGATACCTGCCTTGTCAGGGCTCCTGGGGATGAGCCAGAGAATGGGGTAGAAACTGTTTGAACAAATAATAGCAGAGACGTTCCTCAACTTTCCCTGTCAGTATTCTGCAGAGATAGTCTCCACACCTAGTACAGTAACTGGTAGTTAATAGACTTCATAAATATTTGTTGAGTGAATAAACTAATAGTTGGGTAAGTTGGGAGTTAGGGCATCAATTTGGCCAGCCATTTCTGAGGAGCTGGGGAAGGTTGAGATTTGAAGGGTGAATAGAAGTTGGCTGGGTGACTAAAGAGAACAGCATCCAGGAGTGAGAACACCTGGGAAAGGACAAGGGTTCTCCAGAACACTGCATCCAGGTGACTCGAGCGTGGAGAGGGGCCAGCGTGGTGTGGAGGGAGGAGAGCAGGTGTCGGGTCACTCGGGCCATTGGCTTTGCGGAGCTTTTGTTCTACTGAGAACAGGAAGGCGCTGCAGTTTTGGTAGAGCCTGGAGCAGAAGTCCCCATAGAAATGACTGTTCTGACTGCCACCTAGTGGAGAGCGGGCTGGAGGAGGGAACTGTGGATGCTGAGAAGCTCTGTAATGGCCCTCGGAAGCCCAGGGGGGAGACGATGGCAACCTGGACGGAGGTAGTGGTGGCGGCCATGGAGAGAAGTGGAAACGTGAGAAGAATTTGGTAGATAAGATGGTCAGGTGTGGTGCTTGACTAGATGGAGGTGAAGGGAGCAGGAAGCACTGAGTCTGTCAGCTGGGTTTCTGGTTTGGCACCTGGTGGATGAGGGCACAGGAGTCTAGGAGGAGCCTGGGGGGGGGGGACACAGACTTGAGGGTGAGGTGTTCAAGGGGTGGACCGTGATGGGCGCTGGACCCGGGAACTTGACCTTCAGGGAAGTATACTGTGTTCCCTGCCTTCCAACTGAAGACGGAAAGTACTTCACTGGTTCTCTTTGTTCACGATCACGTGACATTTTGTTGTCTAGGGTAAGGTACCCCTTCTGTGCCATCGTTAATTTAAGGGAAAGATAAATGCGATGAAGAGAGGAATAGTTGATAGAGTAAGTTTCCTTTAAGAGAGAGAATGCAGTCCAGCTCACAAGTGACCTTGACCTTGGCTCAGAGGAGGGCCACCTGATTCCATCTTAACAGAAGAACTGGAGGAGACTGTGGGTGAGGAGGGAGAAAGTTGTGTACACGATGCTGGATAGTCAAGGCTGCATCCATCTGGTGGGTTCTGTTTTCTCTCTGAAGTAGGAGTCTAGGTCATCTACTGAGAAAGAAGAAGGGAGAAGAAGAGGTGCCTTTCAAGGGTAGAAGAGATGTTTAATCCCATTGTCTTCAGATCAAGCACACGGTTTATCACCTGCCATAGGCCTTGCTGAGATGGGATTCTGCCTTAGTCAGTTTCCTATGTGTGGTTTCCCTGGGAGACACCTTTGGAGAAGGTGGATCATTGAGCTTGTCAAGAGTTTAAGTTTCACCACACTGAGAGGATCTGGTGAAGGGAAAGGGAATTCAGGTTGTTAGGACAGGGTTGAATAGGGAGACAGAAGAAGGTGGGGAAGTGGTAAATCAGGACAGAGATTCTCAAACTCAAACATTCTTTCCTTCTTCAGCTGGGAGTTTGAAATGCAACGTAGTTTTCCCTTTCTCTTTTGTTCATACATACAAGGTCAAGCCCATGGGCCCAGCACCCATCACAGTCCTCCACCTGAATGTCTTGCCCTTGAGTCTGCCCTCAGTCTGCTCCCAGACTCCTGTGTCTGCAGATCAGCTTCCAGATGACTCTGTGCTGCAGCTGTGAAGACACGGTGGCTTTCATTTGTGAAACAGGGATCATTCTGATGCCTTCCTGGCCTCATCACTGTGGATGTGAAGGAGGCAACATGACTCTTTAATTGGAAGTCTTTATGTTGAATTTCCCTTTACCAAAGAAAGTCTTTGAGTTCTTTACATGTTAATACTTAATGTGCTTTGTGCTGTCAGCAGCTAGATGTCAGGGGAGTCAGCACTGAGCAGGTAAGGGCTGGGAGCACAGGCAAGGGGGCTTCAGCCACAGCGGGACTAGTCCTGAGACCCCTCTCAGCACACGTGTGTGTTCTAGTCTTCGTTTCGGCTCCCAGGCCTAACACCCATTGTTTTCCCCTAACATACCGAGTTTTTTTATTTATTTTTTATTTTTTTGTGACATCAAGCGGAAGATTTAACCTCTCTGTGCATTGTTTTAATGTTATGCTGCCCTTCCCTGAGGTGCTCATTTGAGATGTTATTGTTTTCTTTAGCTGCAGAATTCTTGGAGTGCTTTGGAGACTGTTCTCCACATGTCAAGTCTTCCTGTTAGTTATGGATTGCGGTGATCTGCTACACAGATGATGACAATAACGAGCTGTTCTTGTTAGGCACTGTGCTTGTTAGGAGTCAATGGGCCAGCCGAAGGACTGCCTGCTGCGTGCTTTCATAGAGATTTCCCTTAATCCTCTCACGGGTCCTAGGAGAGCATGCACAGACTTAGTAAACATAAGGAATACGCCAAAGCTGTGAGCTGGAAATGATCGCTGGGATTCAAACCGGCTTTGTTTATCCCCTGCTCCCAAACAGTCTCCCGGAATGGCTGTGGTGGACAGTTGTGAGCACTTTGGTCATTATTTCGGCTGGTTTGTTAATTTTGCAGTCACCGACCTAAGCTCTGGAAGGTTGTGCCTCGGTCTTTTGCATTCTGTGTAAGCAGGGGGTGCCAGGGCTGGGTGAGTACACAGCGGAGACACAGAGAAATGGAGGCACTTGACGTTTAGAGTGAGTCATGCTCCCATCCTGCACATCCACCCAGCCAGCACATCCTGAACACCAGGGTATGGTGGGCCACTGCCAGGCATATGACAAGAATCAGGTGGAGTCCTTAAGGGACTTGGCACAGCTTGGGGATTTTAGCACATGGACACAAAAGAGGAACAGAGGACTTGTGCAGTCAAGTGCTCTGCCCTTGAGCTGTTCCCCCGTGGAGAGGAAGTGTGGAAGGGACATTAGACTGAGGGGCAAGAGGCCTGACTCTAGCATGGCAGGTGTAGAGGCTGTAATAGCAGGTGCTTCCCTGAGAGAGGTATGTGCCCCCCTCCTCTCTCTCTCCTCTTTCCCTCTCTCTCTTCTCCTTCTCTCTCTCCCTCTCCTCTCCTTCTCTCTCTCCCTCTCCTCTTTCTCCTCTCCCCTCTCTTTCTCTCCCTATCTCCCTTCCTCTCTTTCTCTCTCCCCCTTTCTCCCTCTCTCACCCTCTCTGTCTCTCCCTCTCTCCCCTTGCCTCTCTCTCTCCCCTCTCTCCCTCTTTCTCCCTCTCTCCCCTCTTTC
>PVHY01017881.1:0-30404 GCA_004024945.1 Uropsilus gracilis
GGGGGCGGACCATCTGGTATTGTTGATACTGCCGGGACTGGAAGTAGACACAAGGCAAATTTGTGTCCTATTAGAACAGATGCATATATTTTGGTATATTCAAATAACACTGAAAAGCAAAGCTATTGCACAAGAAGTAGTAAAACTGAATTTCACAAGCAGTGATCCAGAAATAGACTAGAAATGTGAAAGTGTCTGAGAGAGTTTGCCTCAATTCAGAGGTTCAGAAATGGGCAGAAGCAAACTGTGTTGGCAGGAAATGTTGGTATGGCTGCTTGGAGACAGGTGCTAATTAACAAGGTATAGAGGGAGGCCTCCCTTTACTGTAAATCCCTTATTATCTGTACACTGCTCCAGCTTGGAGCTCTTTGCATTCACCTAGATTCCAGCCACAATAGCAAATACCATGGGCAGAGACAGAAGTTGTTGCCTGTTAATTAATTTTAATAGGCTTTGCTTTGTCCTCTCCCTGCATGGAGAAACATGCCTGGTCTTACTCATATGGGTCCGTTCCTTCTGTTAACCAGAGATAACAATTAAGAGGGTAACCCTCCAGGGTCCATGTAAGGGGAAGTCAAGATACAGGTACAGTGGGTCTGAAACTATGACAATAAAAAAAACTGTTTTTGTGAAAAACAGCATGTTGGAAACTATTGTCTCTACACAAAATAACTTCAAAGAAATGTGACATTAGGAAACTCCCAATTCCCAGAAGATAAGTCTCTAAATATATATACCATAAACTTTATCTATTTTCCTCAGTACACAGACAACACCAGAATGACACATTAATGGGCCTCTTCTTGGATTTTCTTTATAGACATCCTTGAAATGTTTCAGCTGTATACAATCCTCATTGGGAAGTTCAGATATTGGGTGACTTCCCCAGAGCTATCAGCAGGCTGTCCCTAGTCCTCAGTCTTGATTCTTTATAAACTCACTTTTACTTGCCTCAATTTATTTAAGCCAATATTACTTATTTGGAGTCTTACCATTTAAGGATACGTTTGTCTCAAATAACACTGGAGATGTAGTGTTATTTTGTGTATTATTGATGACAGGTACCTAACTGGCGCCAGCATTCAATGGAGAGGTTTGTTCCTGGCACCATTAATAACTTTGTTACTAGTCTAAGCATACTTTGAACACCTGTTTATTTGTTTGGTTTTTTTGTTTGTTTGTTTTTTTGTTTGTTTGACACGTTTGGTTTTTTTTGGGTTTTTTGTGGCTTTTTTTTTTTTTTTGAGACTAGGTCTCGCTATTTTTGCCCGTGGAACCACAGGCTCTCGTTGTCCGAGGTACCACAGACTCAAGCAATCCCCAGCCTCAGCTTCCCAGGTAGCTGGGATTACAGGCACATGCCACCAGGCGGGACTCAAACCGCGATCTCTACCA
Source organism: Uropsilus gracilis (assembly GCA_004024945.1). Lineage (NCBI taxonomy): Eukaryota > Metazoa > Chordata > Mammalia > Eulipotyphla > Talpidae > Uropsilus > Uropsilus gracilis. The sequence continues at coordinate 1,396 of PVHY01017881.1, forward strand.
CTGGGCCGCTTCATAGGCTGAAGCTTATAGGCACAAGCCCCCGTGCCCGGCCTGAACACTAGTTTAATAATTATCGTTCTCTTTCTGTGTTTCACAACCATCCCAATCTGGGTAGGTTCATCACTGGTTCTAGCAGCTAAAGAAGGGTTCTAGTCAGACCCTTGGAATTATCTTCACAGATTTTTTAATAATGAACAGAGACAACACAGGCTAATGGCAGCCACTTGGCTAATGGCAGAAGGGCATGAAAAACCCAGCAAACTCATTTACCCTACAGACAGTAAGTATATTTGTGGAAGCAGAATTGAATAAATCTAACATAGAATTAGACAACAATTCAATATTGCAGGAAAAGAATAAATTTAAGATTCATAATTTAAGATATTCATCATGTGTTACATTTTATACTATCTAATCTGACCCCATTGGCCATTCCATAAAATCCCATTTGAAAATGAGTTTTGCTATTTTTCCTGCCAGGTTTGAATAAATTAGTCAAGTCTGTTATATCGCATTTCCGAGATAGAACAAAAAGCCTGCGAGTTGATAAGAACAAAAGACTTGGTGTATTCACTAGGCCGTGAGACTTGATTCAGGGCCTGGGGTTACTTAAACCAAATGCCCAAGAACTAAACTCTCAATGCTTGTAATTTCCCCCCTTACTGGCCACAGACAGCAACAGTCTAATGACCGATCTTTGCTGCCCTCTGCTGGTGAAGGTTGGAATCCCTTCTTAAGGCTTCAGGGGAACTTTTTTTTTTTTTTTTTTTTTTTAATTTATTTTTATTCTTTAGATCACAACCTAGGTAAGTGGTTTTTGGGATACCTCCCTCTCCCTCCCCCCTCTGGTGCCCCTTCCTTTCCCTCAAACCCTGCTCTTTGTTGTTTACTAGTCTGTGTTAAGTCCATCAGTCTCTTTCCTGTGGCAGTGTCCTTTCACTGGGTGAGGGACTGTCTTGTTGAAACCAGTTGAACCTTACTGATAGGTTTTCAGTCTTTAGTTTGTGTTGGGCGGCCAGTCTATATTTATTTGTGGTCTGTCCATGTTTTCTTGTTGCAGGCCATCTTCTTCAATTCCATCTCTGCTGTTTTGTTGCTTTACCTTATGGTTCTGGTGTCAGATTTAGGGGGTCTCGCCCCCAGCCAGTGTTGGTGAAGAAGTTTCTCTATTGATACTGGCGTCTGTGAATGGCCTTTGTAGATCGCCTTCTCTGCCTCAGTTTGTAGCTTTGCTTGGGGCCAATACCCCCCCCCCCATCTTTGGTCTTCTCTCCCGTGGTGTGAGAGGGGGCCTTGTTCTCCTAGGAGGCATCTCCAAAATGAGGTTTTGGGTCTTCCTGACCCGGTGAGTGCGTCGGAGCACTTCGTCACATCGTGTTTCTACAGTTTTTATCTCTTATCTCGCATGCACTGGTTCTCTCAGTTGTCCATCGACTGCATCCAGCTCAGGCTTGTGGGCTGGGTTTTTGTATGATCCCTCACCTGTTCTATGATAGGGTCTGTGTTGCGCACATTCTTGTTCCTCTTGAAGTTTAGCTAGAATGAGAGTGAAATGGAAGGGGCATTCCCTTCCCCCCGGTCCCCTACCCCCATCCCACCTCCCCACACCATCCCACCCCCCACCCCTTGCCTGCATGGGGTACCTCCCAGGGAGGGTGGGGACCAGATGGCTGAGCACACTCCCTTCCCTGCTCCCCTTGGGCTAGGAGCAGGGGACAACATGGCTTGGCCCATCCGACCTGCAGGCGGCTGCCCAGTGCGGCAGCCCACACTGGTGGGTGAAGCCACAAAAGTCCCACTGTGACCCTTTCCCGGGCTCACCGGGCTTAGGGGGCTTACCCAGATTCCTTTGCCACCTTTGCTCCCCGCTGGCAAGGGAACGCCAACCGCTAGGGACACGGGTGTGCAGGCGGCCTGCCAGCCAGGGAACTATTTTTATGGAAATTTCTTCTGAAACACAACACAAGCTAAAATTAAATAAATAAAAATAGGAAATGCTAGATGTGAATACTTAGCCAAATACACACAAAGCAAGAAGTACCCTAACCCCACAGAAGATATAGCTTTATAGCGCTCTGCCCATTAGCCACTGGAATGCCATCAAATCCTGCAACATTTCACAGAATTTAAGATTCACTTCATTAATGCCCCCTTTTGTGGAAGTGACCCTTGTCAGCTCACAACTCAAGTGTGTCCCAAAATTCACACATATACATGGAAGACAAGGAGAGATAGAAGGAAAAACCAGGCCATGCTGAATTGGAAGGTGATGGTTATAACAAGGAAAAGAACTTCCATAGAGTCTTTGTCAGGGCAATTGGTATCCAGATGCCCTGATGCCAAAAGTTTATATGGAAGATTGACCTGGATTTAATCGTGTGCACCATCCAGAGAGTCTTAGCAGCACATTTGATCTCAGGGATTCATCCTTGGTCATCTAGAAAGCAAGTCACACATTGCTAGGACCAGGGGCAATGGTGGGAGGTAGGGAGAAGCCTCCATTTTCCAACTTATTAGATTCAGTTCTTGGTGAGAAGGTCATTGTTTTCTTTTGAGTACCTAACCCACTAGCCCACCGGTGCTATTTCTAAACACACAGCTTGAATGAAGCTGACGAAGTCTTCACATTCCCAGTGCTTTCACCTGCATCAGGATAAAGCATACACGGGGGAACATACCTCCCACACACTCACTCACCACACACACTCAGGGAAAACACAGACCCAGGGGCCCCCACCCCCCAGTACTCACTATGGCTTGGAGCTGTTTCCTGAGTGAAGAAAAGAGCTTCGACGCTGGGGTCCCTTCTCAATCTTCTCTCTGCACACCGGCTCCTGCACCTGCATCTTCTGTGACCAACATGGCCACCAGTTTGCATGAGAGACATTCATTAAAGAGATTATTCTGAACCAAACTGAGGACCCAGCATGGAAACCAGTGCTAGATTTCTGTGAATGACTGGTCCCCACTGCCCTCAGTTTATATTGGTACATATACAAAAAATGAGAAGTAATTTTTTCCTACAAATGAAGTGAAGCGGCTAGTTAATGAATATTTCAGTTAACTAATCGTCAGTTAACTGAAAGGTGTTTGGTTTCTAGCAAATAATTGCTACAGGGGAAGCATATTCCTCGATTCAAAGTCATCCCCTGACCTCACAGCTAATTCAGTCACAGCATCTGTGTTTGAGAGGAATTTGGAACCAGAGATTACCTAACTCTCTTATCCCAAAAGCATCCATACAGACATGAGTTTGGCTCAAGCTCCTTTTCCCTATAGCTCTCAAACTTGACAGGGCTCAGCCTATCGAATGATCAGACTTTTCTTTGTTTCTCTCCCAGGATGGGAAAGTATGTGTGTCCCTGTACCCAGTGCCCACCTCCCTGCAAGGAGCCTTCCTCCCCCTGCAGGCTGATCCAGAGCAGTGGGCACAGACAGCAGCCCAGTGGGCGAGACAGGACAAAGCTGAGGAGACCAGACTTAGGCTCTGATTTTTACTTCGGGAAGAGAAAGTAAATGTTATTAAATGATATTAAAATGAAAAAGAATTTATCAGTGACGCTTCACACACTGAGTGACATGCACATTAACAAAGGCTATTCTTACATACATTTCTAAATACCTAAGTCTTCAGGATCTTCCTGAAAACGACCATCTCTGACCAGTATCACCTTGTTAATATAAGCAAACTTTTGTTTACAATATTCATTTTGAATTGACTCCCACTTTCAGGTAAAACTGGCCGTGAGGAGCTCTTTAACCAGAAGTGACACGTTTGGGCTGGCCAGGTGGTGAATTCCAGAATAACAGATCCAGCCACTCGGCACCATGAACTCTCAGCGTGTGCTGACTCCCCACAGTCAAGACCAAGTTGTGTAAGAATTTTTATGGACTGAAACTATTGACTCTGGATACTTTGGACTTCATTGGGAGCCCAGCATTTTCAGAGTATGACCAACCTCCTTTTGAAAAGGGTGCCTGACTCTTCAGGGACCCCTTCCCCACAGCCCACTGGCATCAGAGGAGGGATGAGGCTTCTCTTAGCCACAGGCCATCCACAGTTTCCAGGAGGAGGCACAAGGCTGGATAATCACCTTAAGAAGTGCCCTTTATCTGACTCAGAAGTCAAGTATAACTCTCAGAAAGCAGCATGTGCCTTAAGTCAGAAAGTAGAGTCAAATATTTTTCAATATTTCATGGTACATTTTAATGAAAATACATTCGTATGAGTTTTTTATCATAAACATGCACATTAGACTTCCTGGTAGCAGGACTTCAGAAGTTCCTATTTATTTCTCACATACAGTGCAAGTGTCTGCCTTCACATCTCTTAGTATTTAACTGTCTCTCTGTATGTCTTGTCTGTATCTACCTATAGGTCTCTGTTTATGTGATATGATTATTTTTTATCAGTCACTTCATTGTCTTTCTGTTTTTCTACCTTTATTTCTTTATCTGCTTATCTGACATTCTCCCTCCCAGCCTCTCTCCCTTTTCTATATGACTCTCCATCTGTCTTTGTCTTTCCATTGTCTCTTTTTCTATGTTCGTGTTTGTCTTTCTGTCTATCTGCTTTTGCTCTTTACACGTCCTTATATATCTGGTCTGCCCCTGTCTCCCCACATAAACAGATAGTTCTAGCTTTCTTGCTTGTTCTGTCTGACTGGTGTTCTCTCTCTCTCTCGCTCTCTCTGTCTCTCTCTCTCTTTCTCTCTTTCTCTCTCTCTCCCTCCCTCTCTTTCTCTCCCTCTTATCTCTGTCTGATTCTACGTACATATGCATTTTTGCATGTTTACCTGTCTATTTGACTAAATGTCTGTCTCTACAGTTGTATGTCTATTTACATGTTTGTGTCTGTGTCTATGTGCTATCTATCCTTCTCTCTGTCTTCTTCATATAGTGTGTCTTCTTGATTATAGCTCTTTGATCATCTATGAGGGTTAATATTTCAATCTGACACTTCATCTGTGCCTACCTGGTTTCCTGTAGCTTTCTCTGTGCCTATCTAGCTATCTAGTGAAATATCTTTCTGTGTGTGTGTGTGTGTGTGTGTGTGTGTGTGATCTGTCAGTCTATCTTTTGTCTCCATCTGATTTTCTATGGTGAAAGTCAAAAAGTTTGAGCAAAAGAAAAATAATTTGCAGAGGTTAAATCGTCAAATCAAAGAGGTGACAGTAGAAAGGACCCTTTGGTCAGACTTCACTTGTTCCTATCAGTCAGCAGAAATCCACCAAATCTGTCAGGAAGAGCCTGGAGTCCTTACTCCCAGAGGACCCTAGTATTGAAACTAAACAAATAGTTCCTCATAAATATTGATCCCTTAAAGTGCTTGCCTTCCCCACACACAGGTTGCGTGTGTCTCAGAGATCATGAATCCCTGAGTTGAAAGCATGTAAATCTCACTCTGCAAGGAAGACATCACAGCCTGTGAAAACAGATGCTTTGTTTCTCTACTGTGCTTGTCTCCTTTTTTCCTGAAAATAACTGCACCTGTCTCAATATTACATAAGCTGAGTTTGATCGCAGGCTGAGTGCGTGGGGCTGGGAAAGAAAGCAGCTGACTGACCACTTTCCCACAGAGAGTTCTCTTCCATGTTAATTCTCAAATTTTCCCCTGAAAATGATTCTTTTCTTTACTCCATACAGGGATGATTATTGCTAAGCCCTAGGTGTCTGTCTGAATATCTGTTTTGTGTCTATATGTGTGTTAGTCTCTCCAACTGCCTTGTTGTTTGAACTGTTAGATGATGAGTTTGAAACTGAAATATCTTTTTCAGTGTGTATGTGTGTGTGTGTGCATGTGTGTGCACAGGACCGTGTGAGCTATGTCACTGCATGAGTGGTGACCAGAGGTCGTGTGCACTATGTCAGTGATGGCCATGAGGCATGTGTTAGGTGAGTAGTATTGGGGAACCACATGTAGAGGCAGCATGTGGGCCCTCACCTGCGTGCCAGCACCTATGACAAGGGTCCCTTTAGATCCCCTGTTCAACTGTCTGGTTTTGCCCCTACTTTCCCCTACATGGTTATTACTAATCACACCTCCTCCCTTTTGCAAAATGCACCTGGCTTGGATGATAACAATACAACCACACAGGGCTGTTAGTTGCCTTCACAGTGTCCTTGTGGAGGAGGAGCTGAATTGCAACACCTGATCCCAGGCCTCTCTTTCCAGCTCTGACCTGATGAGGGCCCCAAAACCCATGTGGCCATAGAAGCCCCACCTCCAGGATCAGGAAAAGGAGCCCTGGGAGCAGCCCCTCCCTTGGATTCAGGATACCACACAATTGGTATCACCCCAGGGCCTCCAGTTCAGTAGCGACCACATTACTTTCAACACCTCCCTCCCTCCCCTTGCTCCCTGCACTTCTAAAAATCTCTAGACTCCTGGGTTCAAACTTTAACATCTCCTCACTGTCTGGTTCTGTCCACAACCCCATGACCATCTGTCTCACATCCCAGATCTGATCTCTCCTCTGATACTGGTCTCATGGGCATCTCGATATAAGTTGTGTTGACAACTGCTCTTTCTCCAACTTCATGTTTCAAAAACCAGGTGTGCTTGCCCCACATTCGTTCACTGTTGTGCAGGGTCCAAGAGCTACGACCATGATTATGATCAAGATGTAGATCATTTTTCATATCCCTAAAATACCCTCCCAATCCCTTGTCCCCACCCCCTCCTTTACCCCAGCCCCTGCCAATCACATGTTCTTCATCACTAGTTCCGACTTTTGCAGAAGTCACCTGACTGGAATCCTCCACCTGACTGCCTGCACTGGGCATCCCACCTTCAGACTCACGTGTTGTTTCTGCTCCTCTTCAGAGCTCAGGAGGCCTCCATGGTGGGGAAAGGCCCCCTCTGGTCACATACCTTCTGCATTTGGGTCACTCCAATTTGGGTGATTACAAATACAGTTGCCATAAACACTCAGAGATGTGTGTATGAAATGAGTTTTCATTTGTTGAGTAGCACCTAGAAACTGAATAACTGGTTATTATGGTAAGTGAACGTTTGATTTTGCAAAAAAACTGACTTTCAAAATAGCTATGCCATTTATCAGGATCTTAAAATGTCCAGATGGCATCCCTCCAGCTCAAGCCTCCTCCTCCCCCGGTTCTCCCCAGCCTCTCTCCACAATGGACAGGGCCAGCCTCACCCATAGCCCCTGGGCCCTGGCTGTGTCGGAGAACAAGCAGTCCCCCACTGCCCTGGGTTTCTGCGGCTGGTGAGCAAACAAATCAACATCACAAAGATTAGTAGGAGAAAAGACCAAATTGAATCACAACCATCTGGAGGACTCACATGGCTATAAATTCTGGAGTAAATGGGACAAACCAGGATTTATAGCCTGTGCTGGGGACCTCCGGCCTTGAGAACAGAGGAGGGAGGGTGCTGGTGATGAGGACAGGGTGATTTCATATGACCAACTCTTGCCTCTCGATGTTTGTCCTGCCTTAGGTGGGTTTCTCCAATAAAAGGCTTGTCCTAGAGATGGACACCCTGGCCTCCTTCTGCTCCTCTGGCCTCACAGCCCCCACCCATGGCCACTTCCACTCGCCTGTGCTTCCTTAGGTGCCAGAGAGAGACAGGAGAGTTCCTTCTTGCATGGCCCTCTGGGTATTTCCCTTAAATTACCAAACCCCACACTCTGATTTCTGGTTATCAGCTCCATTTTACAGAGTAAATTGAGGTAGAAATAAGTCAACTCACTGGCCAGGGCCTCAGAATCAAGGGAAGGTGGAGCTGGGTTTGCACCCAGGGCTGAGCCTTGGGAGCTGACTCCCTGGGTGGTTTCAGGTCTCGTATGAGGGTCACTTCCTCCAAACCCCCATTGCCACTTGGTTCAGAGCATCTGCCGCACTTATCACTTCCAGGTAAGGCATGGAGCAGCACCCACCCACCCTGGGGATGAGGCCATGCCTTACCATCCTGCCCTGAGCGAACTTTCCCACTGCTCTGTGGGGCCAGCCAGCTGTCCGACAGAAAAGCACTGCCTCTGAGGGTCAGCAGAGGGTTGAGGAGAAGACCCTGCCCAGACCTGTGATCTGGGCCTCCTGGTCCCTTGTTCATGGCTGGGACCCAAAGGTCCTTCTTGCAAAGAGCTGGAGTCACCACCCCCAAAATAGCTTTCATCACGTGTCTATCTGTCCACCAGTTGAGCCCAACTCTTCTGAGGGGACAGAGGAGGTGGGATCTGGGTCTGAGGGACTCAGTAGAGTGAGGTGTCTGCTGGTGATGAGCCAGGCTGGCAGCCTCACCAGCATCTCCCAAGAGTAAGGACCCCTCACCTGTCACCAATCCAGGACCCCTCTGACCAAGTGAGGGCCCCAAATGCCAGGTACCACCCTCCAGTCACCAGTGCCCCTTGCTCCTCTCAGACCGGTTTTGCTCATTGGATCTACTGGTTTGCTCTCCTCTCACTGCTCCCAAGGGCTGGCTTAGGAGGCAGGACAGTGGCCTCAGGCAAGTTGCACCACTGGGCCGGACACGTGGTTCTGGAATCACCTGTCAGGTCCGCTGGCTCCAGGTGCCCCTGCTCTCTAACCTGACTCCACCACTCTATCTCTGGAGAAACCTCTCCATGGGGATCCCTCCCACCAGGCCTCCACTGCTCCCCCTTCCATGGTGCCCCGCTATAGCTCAGAATCAACGTGTGTTGGCATGTTTTATGTAGTAGGTTGTTATGGCTGGAGACATGGTCGGCACCCTACCTGGATTCCTTTCAGGAAGGAGACCCTGTAGCTCTTGTGTCAGTTAAAAATGACCCTCATCCTGGGTCCTTAGGAGCCACCAGCCCAGACATGGCTGAGAGACTGCACCTTCTCCCCTCCCAGAAGTATCCACAGAGAGGACCAGGTGCTGAGGGAGGAGCGCCCAGCCGCCACCTTAAAGGTACCGCCCTGAGGTGCTCTTCACACTGGGCCCCCCAGGAGCAGGCTCCTCAGGTCCCCTCCTGCTCCTGCAGCTACCTTGTCCTTGTCTCTGAAGAACTTTCCCTGGTGAACCAGGTGCTCGAGAGTCCCTCTGCAGGGTCTGCTTCTAGGGGTTCGCACTGAGGCACTTGAGCCACCTCTGTGCCTGGAAACACCCCCAGTGGCAGGAGCTGGGCCTGTCTTGCTTCCCATCTGACACACAATGGTGGCTCATAAATACTTGAAGAAATGAAATGAGTTTTCATTTCTCGCACAGGGAACCTGAGGCCCAGCATGGCCAGTCATAAACAATCAAAGGGAAAAAAACAATCAAAGGGGCCAGAATTCAATCTTCAAGGTCCCAGTGCAGCCTTGGGTAATGAGGGACCGTCCTGTGTTTTCTCAGCAACATCAGGATGGAAGATGGCTGAGTTCAGTGAGCTGTGACCCCTATAGCGAAGGCGCCCACCACTCTCTGGTGCACCACTCCAGGTCTATTTCAGTTGCCCCACACTGGGTTGTTCTCCCTTGATTGTGGCTGGTGGGCAAGCTCTGTCCAAACTTGGTCAGTGGGAAGGGCAGGTGAGGACCTCAGGTTGGTCACAGCTGCAGACCCCTCTCTGGGTGGAAACTCACAGAACCCACCCTCCATCCACCCACCCATCCATCAGACATAGAACTGCACTCCTCCTTGGGGTCCAAACAATGGAAAGAGAAGGAGGAAGTTCTCAGGGGAACTGCCTCTTTCTAGGCAAAAGGAAGGCATGTGCAAAGGTTCTGGGGTAGGGAGATATTACAGTGTTCCTAAGGCACTAAAGTGGTGCAGGGCACATGAGGCAGAGGGAAGAGGATGAGCTGGGAGAGGCAGGACTTGAGAGGCTGGAGAAGTGGATTTTCAGTGTAGCAGAAGGTTAGGGAGGGCCTCAGTAGGGAGGGTGTAGGCCAGGCTCTGGATTTAAGACCAGAAGACAGGCTTCATGGAATGGGGGTGTTCTCTGAGGTCCCTACTGCTCCCAGAGAGCAGCAAAATCTCAGTCCCTGGTGCTAAAGCCCATTTCTGATTCCCTCCAGATGCCTAGGCCCTCCATTGCAGGAGATGGGTGTTGGCAGGATATACTGGGAATTAGTGAGGGCAGGCTCCTTTGGACTGTCTCTCCACTGGTCAAGATTCCAGTTCCAACTCTAGCTACTGCCAGGTAGAGAGAGGTCCTGGGAGGGTAGTGGCATCTGAATCACTTGATCTTTCTTAGATTCCTCAGGACAGATGGACCCTGCCAGAATAACTACCCTTGCTGGGCTCTTGGGCAAGTCTCTTAATATCCTTTACTTCTTCTTAAGTCGCTTCTCTCAGACTTCATGTCTGAGGGGTACCTAAGATAAACCTTGCACCTTACAGGCCCCAAACTTAGAGTTAACAGGGTTCAATAGACACTTACTAATGGATAACTTATCCCCACTTCTATTCAGCTTTTTTTAAGACAGCTTCTGAGTTGGATTCATATCAGTCAAGGATGTCTAGACTAGGAAGAAGAGACAGATCCTGGGGTAAAATATCCAGTGAGCTGCAATAGCATGTGCAAAGGTCCTAAGGTAGAGAAAGTACCCTTAGAAAGAGTGAGCTAAAGGGAAAGCCATTGGGCTTAGCACACACAGACCTGGTATCAGGCCACACACAGACCTGGTATCAGACCACACACAGATCTGGTCTATGTGGCCCCACTTCACACTGCAAATTTGAGCTGGTCTCATCCTCCTTCTACTTATGGAGTGCACCTAGCCAAAGTATCTGCTTTGTGAAGGTTCTCTCTTTTTCTCATTATTTTTTTCAACAAGTCTGCCAGCTGGCCATTATTATGAATGCTTCAGCCAGAGGGGAAAAGAAATTCACTCTAGATCACCAAGCAGAGTTGGAGGGACCTTGGTGCTTCTGAGCTCAGGTGCCAAAAGTTCTGAGCAATCAGGGTATATCAAGTGCCAACCGGTGCCTGGAAAAGAGAGTAAGAGGGGGGTGATCTTGTCTGTGCTGCAGGAACTTGGTGCTTCGTGGTTGGAGGTGAGTGAGAAGCCCCAACATTTTGACCCTTTAGGCTTAGAATCTGGTATAGGGCTTCCAGGGAGGGCTCCAGAGTCAAGATAAGGAAGGGTCCCCAAATCAAGCCAGTGACCTCCAGCTCCAACCCAGGGGAATATCCTGTGAGAAGTATTCCTGACACCACAGCCCCTCTGACCAGCTGCTCCTTCATCACTGCTCATGGCCACCACCAGGCTTCTCATCCTGCCATCTGGAATCATCTGAATGCCACAACTCGAAGGTCCAGGGAGGCTTTAGCTAGCATGAAGGTGTTCTCCACTTGTGGAAATAGTTTGGGCAAAAGAAGGAATTATCTCCCCATGGGCCTCTGCCAGGTGTTACTAAACCACTGGGACATCAGTCTCCTTTCCCCAGGGCAGGTGTCCCCCTGCCCAAACTACCTCCCCTGCACTTCTCTGTCCTCCATCCCCCCCAAATCCCAACCTCAGACTGGAGCAGGGGTCTTCTGCAGGCCCCACACCCCCCTTCCTCTCCTGTCTGCCCTTTCACTGAGGCCTCTTTTGTCTTGCAGTTGGCACTCACCTACATGTAGAGGTGCTCCCAGACCTTCGCAGGAGGGAGGAAAATTGAGGAAACATGGCCCAGGGGGGATATGCTTTTGCCCAAGGTCGCACATCCCATGTGTCCAGGACTGTTCCGCACACTCAGGGGCTGTGTGAGAGGGTGTGCTGGCTGGAAGGTGTTATCGCCCCCCTCCCTGAGCAGCTGCCATGCCCCCCACCTTCCCATCACCCCAAAACATGGGGCTGAGGAGCAGAGACACCGGCATGCACTGGAGCCCCAGAGATTCTTAAACATATCTCCACACAGCGGCACTCAAAGAGATCAAATGCATTTAATGCGGTCTAGTCTCATGGCCTATGTCTTCAGATATCACTATGTATTGAAAATAACATGAAAATTCTCCAGTTTCACCATTTAAAATAGAGTAGACATTCTGTGACCTCACACAGGGCAGATACCCCTGTGCAGGGGTTCCCCTCCCACTAGGCCCCCTGCCCCCACCAGGACCCCCAGGGAGGCAGGGACATGGTGGCACAGCACCAGCAGGGCATGGGGGTGGGTGGGGGGTGCTTGCTGAGTGGCACGCACAAGCATGCCCATGCACACATCACCCCTCTGACATTCATTGCACACACCCAGCGACCCACACATGCACACACTCACAGTGCAGCCTCCAATCTGCTCACAGAGCTGCCGCATACGCACCTCAGGCACACAGCAAACACAGACGACCTCCTATACACAATCACATGCAAACACCTCTGGATGCGGAGTGGTCACATGCACGTGCACACATCACCTCATCCAAGTCATGGAAGCCTCACTCTGGCATGCACTCCAGGTATGACCCCTGGACATACCCGAGCAAAAGTCAGTGGGAACATAGGGTTCCACTATGCTGATGTCCATCACCCCTGACTACCCTGACTGGCCTGTGCCTGGTCTGTCTGGTAAATGTGTAACCCAACTCCCCCTCATAAAACACACACACACAAACATACCAGTAGGTAAAGAGACACACAAATACATGTGTTTGTATACACATGCTTACATGCAAATACAGTATCAGTCCAACGTCCCATACAAGTGGAGAGCATATGCACACATCTCTCCCCTATCCAATAGGGCACACACTGTGTTTCTGTACACTGCATATTCTCCTCACACTCAGGTGAGATGATTCACATATGAATACACACATACATACACACATATACACATACACACAAACTGCCAGTGCAGCCATCACCTGTCAGAAGCACCAGGGGGAGGGGAGGAATCACACCCTCACCCCAGTTGGGTCCCTGGTGGAGGGCACCTGTCACCTGAGGCCACTTGTTTGGCCTACTCTCACTCTGTACCACCAGGTTCAGGCTGTCAGGAAAACTCTCAGGAGTGGGATGTCCAAGAGGGCAACGGCAGGAGCAGGCTAACATGCCCACTGCACAGCAGACCACATGTTACGAACAAAGTATACACAAGAGCACACACTCCCACCTACCACATGCATACACATGCACACACTCTCCGCTCCCCTGTGCTCAGCACACTCTGCTCACCACACACCACATACGAGCACACATGTGGCACACACGCCCCCTGCAAGCACCCTCCCCCGGGGCCGTGTGATCCTCGCTCTGCACACACACAGTTCCTCCCATCCGCCCTCCCGTGCACTAAAGGGGAGACTATTTTGGTCATTAGCAAAAGCAATAAATAAATAAATAAACAAACAAATAAATAAACAAATAAATAAATAAACACAGGGGAGAAAAAGAGGGCAGAAGAGTTTGAAAACACAGCATCTGCCTTTGGAGAGAGATGAAAGGCCGTTCAAGGCTGATTTCCTGCAGGGTCTGTCCAGCGAGAGCCTGGGAGAGGGACCAGGCCACACCAATGGCCAGGGCCTTAGGGGCTATGAGGACCTTGGGTTCTCCTCTGGGTGGGAGTGTGTGAATGGCAGGCCCATTCAACTCTGGAAGGTCCTAAAAGGCCCTGAAAGGCCACTGGGCAGAGCAGAGCACCAGCCCCTACACCGGGTCCCAAGAGGGGCCCCCTTGTCCCTCCCTGGCTCAGCCTGAGTGTACAAGGGTCCAGGATGGAAGGGGTGGGTGGATAAGCGTTCCCACAGGGACTCCACACACTCCCACCCTCAGGGCTAAGGCTGAGAAAGCCAGTGGGATGGAGGCTGGGTAAGGTGTCGGGCCAGGAACGAGCTGGCCCCCTCCCCTACCAGACCCTAGAATGAAAGAACTATATGTCCACCTGCCTCAGGCAGAAGCTTCTCACCAGAAACTGGGGTGAGGTCTGAGGCCTGAGCAGTGTGCCCAGAGTCCACCTACTTCAGGGCCTGGCCCTGAGTGTCTCTGGGTGGGAACTGTGAGCAGATGCTCAGACCATCCATGGTCCCTGACTTCAGAGCCCAAATCAACTGCTGTGGAGGTTGGGAGAGGGGAGCAGAGACAGGAACCCCCAAAGCATCCCCCTTCTCTCCCTGCTTCCCTCACCCACCACTCATACATGACCTTACATTCTGTCTCAGCTTCCCCATTTGGGCCAGAGTGTCTGGTGCCTTCTGGCTGTCAACTGTCTCAGAGACACAAGTTACAGGGCCCCAGACAGACAGAGACCAGCTTTTCACTACTCATTTCCTGACAGGCCTGATCACGGGGCAGGACAGTGCTGTGAGCAGGCCTGGAAAGGGCCTGGACTATATCCTGTGGCCTGGTCCCACCAGCTGTCTCCTCTGCCAAGAGCAAGATTCTGTGGGGCAGCTCGTGATCCAGTGATGGACAAGCGACCCCCAGACCTCCTGACCAGGTCTGCCGGGCATGAGTGACACTCCCACCATCTCAGCTGACAAGGCCACATCTTGCCTAGCATGCTCCTCACTGTTCAGCAGCAGGACACACCTCGGCTCACCTGTGCTGCTCAGAAGCAGGAAGAGTGCCAACTCAGCAACCTCTGCAGACAGAGGGGTTGGCAAGTCCTCCTAGGTGGATCTGGAGGCCACAGAGAAGACCAACCAGGCAAGTCCCACAGACACAGAAACTACAGCCAACCCCCGGGGTCTCTAAGGCACAACTCACTCTCGGCCCTATAGGGCTGGGCCCATCCGCTTCCTCACAGTCGGGGAACCCCTTTCCTAGGAGCCATACCCCCACATTTCCCAACTGGCCCTCACTGTGGAAGGGGTGGAGGCCAGAAAAGGAGAGAGAAGCAAAACAGGAGAATCCAGGTGGATGGGGGGAGAGTGGACCCCTCCCCACCACAGCAGGTCCCAATTTGGCCCTGAGATGCATGTCTAAAGTACAAAGTCAAATTCAAAAAGCTCAAATGAGTTTTTTCCCAGCCCCTGCCCCTACCCCACAACACTGAAAAGCTTTATTATGATCCTTAACACGGTCTTGGTTTTCACTGTCACAAACAGACCCTCATTTGCCCTAGGAGCACATAGAACCAGGGGGAGCTCTGGCCACAGGTATGGCCAGCGGTTTTCAAGTAGAGGGTCCCATTCCAGAACCTTCTGGAGCCTCCATGCAACTGCTTGCATCCTGACAGACCAATAAAATTCTAATCCCCCCCCATGAATTAAAAAATTTTTTTCAATCACGCGTTATTATTATTATTTTTTGTAAACAGTCTTACTCAAGCTAAGGTTGAGAAAGCCGATACCAGTTTTTCTTCCCAAGTTAAAAACCGGCGAGATGCACTGCAACCTGCTGACCTTTGCCCGGCTGCAGCGGCAGAGCCATATCTGGGCAGGCTGCAGGTGGGCAGGCAGACACCCCTGGCTCTGTGGCTAGACTCCAAGAGGCCGCTCCTTGCCCTGTGTTGCTCCGGCCTCGGGCCAAGGATGACCCTCTCCGGCCACCCACTCTCCTGACAACCCTCTGAGGCCATTGTGAAGAAACATAAAACACCTAAAATGCTACTGAGTCTGCACCTGGGGTGCCTGGCCCATTCTGCTCGAACCCGGGCCCTCTTGGCACGCCAGGCGTCTCCCCGGCTGGGCATCTCCCCGGCAGGGCGGAAGCTGCACCTTGGCCGACGGTGGCTCAGATCTCGGACTCCCGTCGGTAGGGCCGCTGCTCCAGGCCGCTGCTGCTGGCCTGGGGTCTGTCAAAGTCATGCCGGGCCTGGGGGCTGCGGCCGTCCTGGTCTCCGTCCACCTCGTCCTCCTCGTCACGACTCAGGAAGGCCAGTTCGTTCTCGTAGCAGAAGGAGTTGGCGCTGGGCAGCAAGAACTTGTTCTCCACCAGGTCCTTGGCGCTGCAGCGGGGCGTGGAGGGCACCTCGTAGGTCTTGTGGAAGTGGGAGTAGTCGATTTTGTACTGGTTCTTCTCCTCAAAGAGCACGGGCTCGAAGCGGTGGCCCCACAAGATCTCGTTGGCCAGGTAGGAGCTCCGGGCCTGCGTGGTCATGGCCGTGGCCTCCACCATGCCCTCCAGGATGACCACAATCTCAAAGTCGTCCGTCTCCAAGTCTTGCCGGCTGATGCCGAACAGCGGGCTGGCCTCGTCGATCTCGTGCAGGATGGTGATGGGAGACACCAGGAAGATGCGGTCCAGGCCCTTGTCAAAGCCCACATCGATGTCGATCTGGTCGAGCGGGATGTACTCGCCCTCCTCCGTGACCCTGGGCTTGATGAGCTGGGCCCGCACGTGGGCCTCCACGATGTGGCTCTTGCGCAGGTTGCCCACGCGCCACATCAGGCAGAGCTTGCCGTCACGCAGCGCCACCACGGCGTTGTGGCTGAACAGCAGCGTCTGCGCCCGCTTCTTGGGCCGCGCCATCTTGGCCATGATGGCCCCGATCATGAAGGAGTCGATGATGCAGCCCACGATGGACTGCGCCACCACCATGAAGACGGCCACTGGGCACTCCTCCGTCACGCAGCGCAGCCCGTAGCCGATGGTGGTCTGCGTCTCGATGGAGAAGAGGAAGGCCGCCATGAAGCCGTGCACCTGCATGACGCAGGGGGTGCGGTCGTGGCCCTCGGCTGGCTCCAGGTCACCGTGGGCCACAGCGATGACCCAGAAGATGACGCCGAAGAGCAGCCAGGAGGCGAGGAAGGCCAGAGAGAAGATGAGCAGCATGTAGCGCCAGCGGATGTCCACGCAGGTGGTGAACATGTCGGCCAGGTAGCGCTGCGACTTCTCGTCCATGTTGGCGAACTCGATGTTGCACTGGCCGTTCTTCTTGACAAAGCGGTTTCGGCACCTGCGCCGAGTGTGCACCTTGCCGTTGCCAAAGCCGTTGGCACCCGACATGGTGACCAGGTGCAGCCCGTCCTCCTCTGATGACACAATGCTGTAGGGGTTGGCCCGGCCGGCCGCAGTCATCCCGGGGGCGGGGAGGCCCTGGCTCGCCCCCGGGCCAGCTCCAGGCAGGGCCGCTCCTGCAACAGAGAGGTCAGAAGGGCTGGGTGGTGGTGGTCACACAGGCTGCCCCTCCATGCCCTCTCCAGGCCCACAGACCTGAGGTGTCTGGGCGATATTTCAACCGAATTTACCCACCCTGAGCCAGCTCCTCACCAGCCTTGTCGGCTTGGAAAATTGCCGCTCCACCCCACCAGGAGCTCCAGCCAAAATTCTGGATTCATCCTCCATTCCTCTCACTCCCCCGCCTAGAGCTCTTTCAAAGTATATTTAGGATCCCACCCTTGCTCCCACCTTCACAGCCTGTGTCCCCAGCGTGCCCACCTGGACCGTCATGACAGCCATCTCACAAGCCCCGCTCCCTACACGGCCCCAGTTCCCTCTGCAGCATGGGGCCTGGCTGTCCATTCTCTGCTCACCTTGAGTCCCCACTGGGGCCCAGGTCTGCACTAGAGAATGAAGCCTGGAAACCTTCATGTTTCGCCCATCAGGCTCCCCTTTGTTCACCCAGTTACAACCTCAAACCTGAACTCAACTCTCCTTCAGGTGTCTGCTCCTGCAGATGGACCTGCCTCCTTCAGTCCTGACCTCCTGAGTCACGGAGTCCCCAGAGGTGCCCTGTGCACCCTGCCCAGTCACTCTGCAGCACTGGCCTCTGACCCAGTGTGGGTGCAGAGATTGGCATTTGATCATCATCCTCACTGCCAGCTCCCCAAGCACCGGAAGTTGCTATTTTGTTCACTGGTGTCTCACCCCAGGCCCAGAACAGGATCTGGCCCTGAAGACACCTCAACTGGCATGACACCCCAATCCTGATACTCATACACTCCTTCCCAAACACTAATCCCACAGCCTCCCTGTCACCAGCAGTGGCCAGGAAGAAGATGTGAGCTGTCTCCTAAGAGGGGTCACTTACTGGCCAACCTCAGCCTTGGGACTTCCCCACCCCCTGGCTTCAAGCCTCTAGTTAAGAGCAGATGGGGAGAACTCAGAAGTATCACCTTCCTCAGCCCACTAACGGGTCACCTGGTCAGCCTGCCATAAACACACTCAGGCATGCCAGGTGTCAGAGGTAGACCCCCCAGACAGGACAAGCCCTTCTGTCATGGTCAGAGGCACATATCTAGGCCCTAGACATAGATGCCAGTAGTT
Organism: Uropsilus gracilis; assembly: GCA_004024945.1. Taxonomy (NCBI): domain Eukaryota; kingdom Metazoa; phylum Chordata; class Mammalia; order Eulipotyphla; family Talpidae; genus Uropsilus; species Uropsilus gracilis. The sequence continues at coordinate 19,441 of PVHY01017881.1, forward strand.
GCCACTTGCTGCTGCCCCAGACAGCACGCTGGGGGCCATAGTCCACCTGGCCCTGTGGGTGCTGAACCTTCTGGCCATCAGCACCGGGGCTGTGGATGCACTGAACCTCAATCTTCTCAGGGAGATTGGGCTGGAGGAAGGTGCCTTGGGCAGGGTATTGAGTTGGGTAGGCTCCTCCCCACCAGTGGGGACCCCAAACCTCACCCAGTTACACTGAGGTCAGAACTAGACAATATTGGAGCTCTTGAACACCTGCCCCATTCTATCTCTTGTGAGACTCCACAGGATAAGAACCCAGAGCCGCTGGCCTAGGGCTGGGCACCCATGGGGACAGGATCTCCATCCCAGCCTGGGCTAGGAGCCTTTCCTATTCTCAGACTCCTCAGCTCCCTCTTGTGGCTGATTGCAGACAAGGCCCTGAGGCTGGAGACCTGCGAGTGGCCACACTGGGATTCAGCCCTTATCCGTGTGACCAGGTACAGTCAGAATCACTGAGGGGCTGTGACTCTGACCTTTGTTCCAAATACCTGGGAGACAGCTAAGGGTAAACCCCACCTGATCAAGCATGTTACAAACTCTCCTAGATACTGGAGCGGGGGCTACTTGACCCCCAAAGCTGTCAGGTATAAAGTGCTCATAAATTTAGCCAAAGCCAGGCAGTTAGTCAAACCACAGGAGAGGAATCAAACACATCAGCCAAGGCTCTGAGGTTATCTTCTCAAGAGCCCAAGCAGGTAGCCTGCCATTGATATTTCCATTCTCCGGGTTCAGAGAGACAAGGTGACTTCCTCACAGTTACACAACCAGTAAGCAAGAGAGGTGAGATTCTAACTGCTTTTGTCTAAGGCATGGTCTCCCGCCATCGTGGGACTTCAGGCTCGGCGGGAAACACCTCTCCACACAGAGCCATCATACCCGCATAGCTGACCACTTCACCATGGGTCTGAGGAGCTGAGGCCCAAGGCCGCAGTGGTGGGTGCTGCTTCTGTCTGGACCAAGAAGCAGAGTGCCGGCGGTGATGGGGACTCCTAGGACTGTGCCAGGAGGATGGCTCAGCCCCAGAATTCTTGACCCTCCAGGGGGAGGTGGCCTGGGTTGGGGCACTCAAGTGCCTGTGGAAGGCCGCTGGACTGCAGGGGGTAGCTTTGTGTGGCCTGGAGGCCTTCAGGGATGTCCAGCGGGTCATGGCTACTCCAGGGCGTATTCTGAGCAGCTTGGGGCCTGCAGAGGACAGAATGTAAGAATCAAAGGCCAGGAGAACCCCTGGCGTACTAATCCAGGCAGCCTCCCACCTGGTTAGTTCCAGGTGGGAGCTAACCAGACTCCTGGTTAGTTCCAAGGTGGTTTGACCTGGGCACAGGACCCACCCAGGGGGTGTCATACAGTTGCGGGGACCCCCTCTTTTATCAACATTCCTCCAAAAATCAGCCCTGTGTGTGTGACCAGGTGGAGTCAGAACCTCAGTGTGGGAATGGCTGACCTTTGGTCTCAACGCCTGGGAGACTGTAAGGGTGGAGCTCACCTGATCAGGCAGCTTGCAAACTCTAGGGTCTCAGGGAACTGCTAGATTCCAAAGTAGACACCCAAAAAATCAAAAAGTCTGTTCATTCCCTGACCCCCTCCCCCTCCATTTCACAGAGCTAAAAATTGAGACTCAGAAAAAAGTCACCCAGAAACTAAGGAACAGGTGAAGAGTCAGAGCCCCGAGTGTGCTCCAGTCTCAGCATATTTTGCCCCCATTGTGTGAGTGCACATATCAGTGCGTGTGCATATAGCCAGGGGTCTGGGAGCCCCTCACAGGTGCAGGAGCACAAAGACCCAAAAAAAGGACTTCTGAGTAGAAACCCAGCATTAAAACTTGCCAAATATCTCAAGGGTACTCTGTGCACACACAGAGGTATGGCAAGGTCACTCAGTTCTGTGGTCTTTATGGATTCCACTTAATGTGGGACAATACTCTCAACCAGGGGATGCAAGTGCACACAGTGAGCGCAGAATAGAAATAGCATTAGAGAATCTGTTCTGAAAGAAGCAAGCAAGCAAGAAGGTAGGCCAGCTCCCCATTATATAGATGGGAAAACAGAGGCTGACTCACTCCAGGTAACAAAGCAACTGATGGGCCAGGATGAGGTCAAGACAGCAGTTAAGATCAGGATGGCCAGGTTGACCAGCAGAGGTCCCAGACAGGTCTGGAAGGGGGATGGAAAGAGGCACTGGGGTAACCACCTGTGCTAGAAAAGGCAACTTCACCCCAAGATCAGAGAGAATAGACAAGGGAGAACACATAGCCAGAAGCCTTGGAGAGGTGGCAAAGCCATCCCAAGCACCACCTGCCTGTACATCTCACCCGGCACAGCACCTGTAGATGCAGCTCCCTGGTATCCAGTGTGGTCAGAGTACCAGCTCATGCCTGGACTGGGACCTTTTAGAGGCAGCTGCCACATGACCTGAGGGTGGGGCCCAAGAGTCACTGGGAGGTGCCTCCGGATGGAGTAAGACACCCCATGCCCAGTCTCCTGAGGCTTTGGGCACCTCAGGTTTCGGTGACATCCGGGAGGAGACTAGGGCCAACATTCTTAGCTATCCAGGAAGTGGTGACTAGAAGGGCTAATGGAGGGGGCACGAAGAGGAGCAGCTTGAGGTTCCCTCCTCAATGGCCTTTCAGGACCCCATTTTAGACTCAAGGGTATGAACATAATATCAGTATTTACTGAGCACTTACTGTTGCCAGCCTCTGTTAAGAGCTCCAATTAACTCATTTAATCCCTTTAATAACACTATTATCCCATTTTCCAGATGAGCAAATGAAACCTCAGAAAAGTTGAGTCACTATATCAGGGTCACACAGACTTTAAGGAGTAAGCTCACAGTCTGGGGATGAGAGTAAATAATGTAAGTCCCTAATTTCCACTGGGTCCCATGGCAGACCATGATCAGAACAGTCTTCCAGCTTCAAATCTCAAAGACCTAAGAATCCCATGTGGTGACAAAGCATAACAAACAATCCCAAATCTCAGCATTCAGAAGCAGAGATAAGGCCTATACCAGCACCCTTGTATCATGGCCATTCAGTCCCTGCTGGAACATGGCACTCAGTACCTTATGGTGAAGTCTTACAATTAAAAGACTCCTAAGCGATCACCTAATTCAGAGAGAGTCACCTAATTCAGATGATCTAATCAGGAGTGAGTGCACCTTCATCTCATTCTGTGCCCATGGCAGACATCACTAATCCATCCACCTCTGCCTATGTCACAGCTCTATCACAGAACTTCTCTGTATTCAAGACTGGCCTCAGCAGCTTTTCTAATCTAATGCAGACTTAGCATCAGAATTTGAAATTTTTAATTTTTAATTTTCAGATAGGGTGATAGACTCCAAGAGCATCCCCTTTGCTCAGTCACATGAGAAGTGAGAGGCAGCCAGCATCCTACAGCAAGGCAGGACAGTCTAGCAGAGAGAGATAGAAGAAGATGCTGGAACAATCAGGGCCAGTGAGGAGACCAAGGTTGGCTCAGGAAGAGTCAAGAGTTGGAGTGAAGGAGAGAAAGGGGGCTGTCCTCACAATATCTGTGGAAAAGTTGACAACCTCTCATTCCTGGCTACCCTTTTTTTGGCCTAATTTCCTCCCCTTTGTAGATACCAGATGGTTCAGTCCACAGTGCACACCCATAACCTACAGACACTGAGGTCAACGCATTTCCAATCCCACTCTAGACTGGAGGACAGGATAAGCAACAGTATGTTGGCATATGCTAGAGAGGGGGGTGGTCAGTGTTCTAAGTGACCCAGGGCAGGCCCTCCCCATTCTAGGGCTTGCTTGCCCAATTTCCAACCACCTTGTCCAGTCATTCTGCCTGAGAGTGCTCTCTGGTCACTGGACCTCCATCAGCACATACAGGGTAGCGTAGGGAGTGAATTCCCAGAGCAGCTTTTACTCCATGAATGCAGTGCAGCTCCTTGCCCCTATCAGGTGCATTCTGGGGCACCCTTCTCACTGGCCCATGACTCCCCAACTGGATCAAGTTCCAGTCATTTCCCCCAAAGTGACTTTTTCCATAATGCACCCCAAATTGGTTCCTTCCTGGTCTCGTGTCCTCATTCCTCTCCAGTAATCACCGGAATCATCCCCTACTACCCATAAGAACCTCTGACTCCTGGGCCTTCCTCAACAGATCTCACAGATCTCCCCCACAGATCTGTGGCCCCACCCCACCCTCTGGATATCCCACAGTACCACATGGCAAATATGGCTCCTTCTTGTCCAGGCACACCTGTCTGGACACAGTAATGGGCTCCTGATGGGTTTCCTTGCAGGAACCCTTACCCCACATGGTTCAGTCTCCAAATTACTAATGCAAATGCTGGGAAGCTCCCCTTCCATACAGGGTCTACAAAGCCTTTTTGGATTCCCCACCCCTGAACTTCTCCTGTGAGGACTAGAAGCTATTTTCTACCTTGTGTGAGAGTTGACCTTGATGAGGTGCCACCTCTGGCCAACCTCACACAGACCCAGAGAGATTAGCACAAGCCTAGCACAGAGGGTATCCAGGAAATACTGAGCAAATGAAGGAATGGGGAATAAGCAGCTAAAGAGAAGGATGGATGAGAAGATAGCCCAGTGAATGAAGAGACAGATATAAGCACAGGTGGGTGGGGAAGCATATGGATGGATAAATGGGGCTAAAAGATGGGTGGATGGATGGGTGGGGGGTGGCCATACAGATGGACTGGGCAGATGGATTAATGAATGGATGAAGGGATAGGTAACTGGGTGGATGTGAAAGAAGGAAGAAGGGAGGGAGGGAGGGAATGGTAGATAGGTGAAGAGATAGATGGATGGCTGGTGAATGGAAGGATGTGTGGAACAGTGAGTGGATAATAGGTGAATGAGATGTGGAAGGAGAATGAATGGGTAGATGGAGAGATAGTGGGTGGGCTGAGTGAATGACTAGACAGACAGGCTCACAGCAGTGACCTTAATCTTACCTCTTGAATCCTATCTTCTAAGTAACAGTGCTGAGCAGACAAGTGACTGTCTTCAAGGCTGCATTAGTAGAGGCTGCCATTTCCCAGGCACCAGCTGGAAAGGAACTAGTCACTAGAAGACTCTAAAATTGACAGAGCAAAGCCAAGTCACTGTAGATTATATCTTTCTTCTGGGAGCACTCAAAAGCCAGAAACTTCTATATGAACCCCCACTTGTACTTGCTTCCCCCAGCACCCCAAGGGAGGTAGGTGTAATGGGCCCCAGATCCCAACTCTATCCACCCCTACACCTTTCCAGGAGCTGAGCCTTTATGAGAAAAAGAGAAGGGCAGGGTAGGATGTAGCCCAGAGACAGCTGAGAATTATGAAGGGTACATGCATGCCAGGCACTGTGGGGGTTTCACAGACATTGATTCATGTGTCTCACAACAACCCCACAAAGTTGGCACTGCTGCAATTTTATTCCAGAAAGGCAGGTAATGTAATAATTCTCCTAAAACTACAGAGCAACTCAGTCCCTGATCCTACCACCTATGTAGCTTCCCCAATGCCAACCACCAGCTGCAGAAGCCAGATGTGGGTGGGTGGGTGGGTGGGTGGATGGATGGACAGACGGACGGACGGGCGAATGGATGGATGGATGGATGGATGGATGGATGGATGGATGGATGGATGGATGGATGGATGGATGGATGGATGGATGGATGGATGGATGGATGGAATGTGAGGGATGGAGGGGTGGAGGTCTCACGCTGGGACCCTTCCTGGGACTGTGTGTCTCTGGTGAGTGGTAGAGTGGGCAGATGGATGGACCAACAGATAGATAGATGATGGATAGAGGGTGTATGCATTGTGGATGAATGGGTGTTGGCCGCTAGCTCAGTCGGTAGAGCATGGGACTCTTAATCCCAGGGTCGTGGGTTCGTGCCCCAAGTTGGGCACCAGATGTTGGCCACCAGACTCAAGGTATGAGAAATGAATTGACAAGAAGAGATTGCCCAGCCACAGGTGGGGGTCATATGGAAGTATGAACCATGAGACAACTTTATTAACAAAAGAAAGGGGTATACATAGGGGCACAGGATGAGGACCTGTTGAATTCCAAAGAAGACAAACAAACCTGAGAGACAATTAACATTCTAAAGTCTAAAAGTAATTGAGGAAGGAGGAATGTAGGCAGGTGGTTGCTATCTCTGATTTAGGGAAAGCCAACGGTGCCAATGTGGTCTCAGAAGGTCATTCAGTAAATCAGTCCAAGTTTTCTAGGGATGGTTAACGAGTGAGGTTTTCCTTATCTCATCTGGAATGACCCTTCTGGTTTGCAAATGGCGCACAGCAAATGGGCAGGTGGGTGGATGACTATACAAATAGATGCAATCCATAACTTATCAGAAACTTGCCTTGGGCAGGCACACATGTGCACGTGCACACACACACACACACATACACACACACATACTATGTGGTCCCAGCGATCCCTAAGTCTCAGTTTTCCCATCTGCCAATGGGGTCCCCTTCTTTCCTTCAGCACACTGTGAGGATCGGGGGAGAGTGTGATGGGAAGGGACCCCTTTTGCAAGTTTCCAAATGGGAAACTGACTGAAGATGCCCTTTTCCCTCCCCCACCTCCCGGAACCCTACCCTTTCATGGCAGACGCTGGCTATAATACACTGCTGCACTGGATTTTCTGGCTGGGATTAAGACAAATGTTGGTGAGTCACCTTCACAACATGATCCTCCTGCAGCAGGTGACAGTTTTGGGTTCAGAGGCACACAGACCCGGTTTCGAGCCCCAGGTTTACTCCTCACCAGTTGCGTGACCTGGGATGAGTCACTTCCCCTCTCTGGGGCACCGCTGGTTCTGAAAGAGGATAGTAGCCTGGTCCCTCTTCACCCTCCAAGCTCTGACCTCGATCCCAGTCTCAGTTGCTGCTCCCCATCCTCATTCTTCAAGCGGTTGCCATGGCCCTGAGGTTCCCCTCTCCGCCCTTACCCTCTCAAAACTTTTGGGGAAATAGAGCCCTCCACAGACCCGCAACTCACTCTGGGACCCTCAGTGGCAGGAACTGTGTGTCTCTGGTCAGGTCCTCCCCTTGTGCGGGCCCACAATGCTCTGCTCCTGGCTTCCTCACTCCCACCTGCACAGCCCACCAGACAGGTGGGAAAATTGAGACAGAGAGGTCAGGTCACTTGCCCTGGTCACCAGAGCTAGAAATCTGAGGAGAGAAAGGGGGGAAGTTGCCACAGAGCAAGAGGGAGCTGAAGAAGGTTGGGAGTAAGGGACAAGAGTGAGAGCACTAACTGCCTGCTCCTCCACTTCCCCTGACAGTCACTGGCAACTCCAGCTTCTCCTACCTCATTCCTGACCCTTAATTTCTCAGAGGAGGCTTTCTCCAGACCCACAGATTCAGTCAGATAAATACGTTCTCACCTATGAGAGACAAAGCTAGTCGTGATCATATAGTGGTTAGTACTCTGCATTGTGAGAGGCAAAGCTAACTCTGTTCAACAAAGGGAGAAACTGAGGCTGAGTGCAGTGAAGTGACTTGCTGAGGGGCAGAGCCACTGAAGGAGCAACAGCAGGAAGACAGGCACGCAGTGATGTCCAGGTCTCCCCCCATTCCCACCCTGCATGGCTGCAGCAGCACACAACATGATCTCCACCCCTGAGGTTCACTCCATGCTTTCCCGGGTCATGGCCGCAGTCCTGGATGGGCAGACAGGCATGTGGGAGCAGGGTTTGCACATGACAGAGGACAGAGGGGCGCCTGACCCAAAGAAGCTAAACTGGCCCACGGTCTCCCGGCAGATGAAGGCAGCGCCTGCCGCTCCCCCTCCCAGTGCCAACCTGTCTGCCAGGGCTGGAGCTAAAACCTCAGCAGGGGAGAAGGGAAGGAGGAGCTGAAAGCAGGGCAAGGCACTTCCCCTTCCTGAGGCCTGGCTTCCTCCTCCACACAATGGCTGACCGTGGCCTCCCAGCCAAAGTGCCTGTGAAATTCAAGATGGTGAGGGAGGAGAGTGCTGGGCACAGGGCCTGGCACAGCGGGACTCCAGGAGGCACAGCTGTCACCATCGTTGATAACAGCCCTCCCTGGGGGGTGAGCCCAAGAGCCTGGCACAACCGATCCTGCGTTGGTGGCCCAGCTGCCCCCAGCTCACTGTGGGCCCTTCCCTGGCCCTCAGCCTCCCATTTGCGAAATGGGGCCATCTGCCCAGCACAAGGGACTGTCATGGGGGTAAACAGAGCCCCTACCCCAATGTCTGGCTTACAGCAGACACACGGTAGGTGCTCCCAGTTCCTCTGGAAGGGTTTTCAACTCTGACAACTGACATAAGTTGCTGAGAGCAGAGGATTCCCAACAAGAAGGAAAGTGGGCATTTCCTTGAGCTCCCTGGTGATGCTCTCTAATTGCACCCCAGTAGGCAGTAAAGCACACCCTGTGGTATACCCAGGCCAGGGGACAACTGCCTTGTTCCCCCATGCCTGGGACAACTCTGGCAGCTGCACTCAGCTGGTGCAGGTCACAACAGACACAAGTGACCACAACCCCTCAAGCCTTTCATTAGGTAGGGGACAATGACCCCAGGGAGTGGCAGGGAGGGGTGGACATCCACCCTCTGAGTCCCAAGGTAAAGTCAGGGCAGAAGTTCTGGCCCAGGATGGATAACGGATCACACCAGGCACCAGGAAATGTTTCCGAGAGTATTTTTATCTTGAGAACATCCTTCCACAGGGGGAGGGGGCAGGAGGGAGACAGGGTGTCCTTGGCCCCAGGCCCCTGGGAGCAGCAGAGGACAGAGGCCCCTGGGTGCTTTCCACTAGGGTAGCCATTACACACTGCCCACCCCTGGGCTGTGTTGAGTCCCAGGAGCAGCTGGGTCCTGGAAGGTCCCAGGAGTTTAATGGGCTTCCAGCTCTGCTCCATCTTGCTGTGTGACCTGGGGCAGCTCTGTCCCTCTCTTGGCCTCCCTCTTACAGTCAGCCTTCCGTGAGGGCTGCTCAATGCTCCACGCAGTTGGGCTATGGGGTGTCCTGTGAAGCAGGGGGGAACACGAGCACAGTGATCCCAGCAAGGCTGACTCATCCCTAGCGATTCAGAGATGTCTGACCCAGCCAGGGGGCATGGGACTTCCTGAAGGGAGCAGTGGGGAGTGGTGAGAACACAGCTGAGAATGGTCTCACTGCAGGAAGGGGCTTGGAGTCTTGCAGGAGCAATGACAGGGTACCCTCCTGTCACTGCCCCTCACACGCTGTGCCTGGGCAAGGCTCCCTCCCTGTTCCTCTGTGCACATAAGGGGGCTGGCCTACAGTGGTCCCTCCAGTCCTGACATTCCAGAATCTTAAGAAATTGAGGACTTTGGGGTGAGGGTGAAGGGACAGAAAGGGCACCTCTTGTCACTCTATTATCTAGGAAGAAGAAAATACATTGAGTGTCTAATATGTGCAGGGGCCAAGGAATTACATCAACAGTTAAAAGAAACCAAGGTTCTCCAGGCCCTAGATGTTATATTAATGAACTTGCACTTGATCCCAAGGGCAATGGGTGCCAGAGGGAAGTTTGAAAGTAGAGTTTTGGGACAAGAGGGCTGGGGTTCCAATCCTGTCTCTGTTCCTGCCTGTGTGACCTTCGGCAAGTTGCATAACCTCTCTGAGCCCATTTTCTCATCTGAACAATGGGACTAATCATGGTACCTCTCTCCTGGGGGCATGACTGGGCTTCAACAACCACTACATGGAGACTGCCCAGTGGGAACCTCCTGGCTCACTCATCATCACACCTTCAAGCCCTGGCTTCACTCCTTGGAGGGGTCACAAATTCCATAGGTTAGGGCTGGGTCTCACTCCACGCTCAATAGGTTAGGGAAGAAGCCCAGAGGAAGGAGCCAGTTAGCAAAGGCAGCATAGTTTCTACTTTTTTATTGCTACAGTTTCTCAAGCTTCAACTTAAATTACATATCAGTCATTTTCTAAGTACCCAGTGTGTGCACAGGAGAGCCAGGACTGAACATGGCAACACACAGCATGGACAAGAGTGACCACGTAGAAAAGAACAGAAGACATGCCAGCATGAAATTATTTATACTGTTGTTTATCAAAGCTGATCACAAGCACATATGACAAGTATGTGTTATAAGAGGGGTGCTCGACTTAATTATAGACATCTCTTAAATGGAGAGGAAAGAACAGGCCAGGAAGGAGCAAAAGCTGTATTGCCCTCAGTGAGGGATGACCCAGGAATGTCCACACCTCAGAGCCTCGGCAGGAGCTGCCTTCCCTGCAGAGTGCCTTGCCCTGTCTCCTGGAACTCAGCACACATCACTCCACACAAAGGGTGCCTCCTCTATGAAGCCTGCCAAGGCCCCCGGACCCCCTAGTGCTCTTTGCGGAGTCCCCACAAGAAGTTTCTCGGGCCCCTGGAACCCAATGTCTGGCATCACATCAGAGAGTGCTCCAGATGGGGTGGCCCAAGCATCTTGACGGAGGAGGAGCAAGGGAGGCAGGAAAGCCCAGAGAGGGGACATGGCCGTGCCTGGAGTCACCAGTTTATGAGTCGCAGAGCCAGGCCTCATCTCAAACCTCATGCCTCCACCCTGGATCTCAGTGCCCCAACCACCCCCACCCCAGGAAAAGGCCCCACCTGGGGTCTGCTTTCCTGCCTACTGGGCTGGTCCAAGGTGAGCCTGTCTAGGCTGAGGCTTCAATTTCCAGTGACCTAGACACACTCTGCTGGGGGAAACACATGGGCAGTTGCTTCCAGGAAGCGTCTGAAGAGGGCCTCAGACAGTGCCTCACAAGTCTGCCCCTGCACCTGAGATGCCCTTGAGGTCTCCACTTGCAAAATGACAGCCTGTCCCAAGGCCACTCTAGCTGTAGGTCTCCGTGAGATCTTGCCCTGTCACTTCCCCCTTTGGATTTCACTTCCCCCTCTGCCAGATGAGAGGCTTCTGGGCCCTGCTGATCTTGTCACAGAGA